>OOFG01086161.1:0-10069 GCA_900323295.1 Molva molva | reverse complement strand
GGTCAGATTAAATCCTGTAAAAGATTAAATGGGCAGTGGCATGCACTGACCGGTGCCAAAGTCTCCATGGTGGAGACCTTTCTAAAGCTGTTGATTAAGCTTTTATAAACCGATTAAAGTTTGACTAATCATACATTTTCCAAGTCTGAAAATACGTTGTGTAGGCAAACGCCTGAAGACCGAACATCACCGGAACAGCTTTTTCTTAAACGTGATCTGCACAAAATCGGAATTAGTAGAAACGTGTTCAGAAAACGTCCACCTCTTAGACTTCCAAAGAAGCACGCAGGTCCATTAGCGTTTTTTGAGGTGTCTGCAAGCTCTGTATCAGTAGATGACGAATGGGTCTACGCAGGAATCGAGTTGCAAAAAGAATGATGCCACGGCTAAATATACCCCGCATGTAGATCTCATCTCTCATCTCCCAACGGCCATCCTTCACCTCACATGGCAACAGCGGCGAGGCGATGGCGCTCCACACAAGACCACGGCCATGAAGAAGAGAGAGCATTACTAAACTAAGCCGAAAGAATCCCCCCCCCACCGATTCATCACCCTTTAGTTCTGTGAGGTCAGATTTCACGACCCTTTAGATCAGCTGCGCCATCAAGACAGTATGGTGGTTGCAGCTATGATCATCGAAGAGCGAGGGCTGCGTTCCGAAAAACGCACTCAATAGGGAATCCGCTCACCCTATGGTATATTAACGTGGTTTTAGGATTTTACAGTACTACAACTCTCTCTCACTCTTGAGTCCTCTCAAAATGCCGGGGTACCGGCAACAAATAAAATCCCATGAGGCATTCTGATGTACAATCCCTATTGCTCGTTCACTATACCTTCGAGGAGACTAGCAGCAGTTTGTAGTCGAGTAGGAGGAAACGAGCGGTGTTGAAATGATGAAGGATGACTCTTGGACCGCACCTATGGTCTTTATCAAGTTATGGGTTTTTATTTCTTAAAAGTCTGGCCCGGCGTCTAAACGTGTTAGATGGCCGTCAGCTCACGACAATGAGGCTAGTGATGCCAAGATGGGGGCGGAGTTAACTCACACAAAGGGGCGGGGCAATGACTAGCAGTTGGCGGAGCTAACAGCAGCGTAGCATATCTGACCTATTAGCAACACGCCCGTTTAGTCATTTTATTTCTCAATAAGGCCTCTTATCTTACAAAACTATACAGATTGTTTACACTCAGGGAAACAGATGCTAGCAGAAGATTGTCTGCGGGCAGTGAATAGTTGGGTTAGTTACTATACTATATACTATAGTTCCTCTATTGTAATAAGAGAACAAATATCACCTGAGATTTCAGAACAGAATGAATTACGTTGCTGTGATCTCGTCCAAGCTACTATACGCCTCAAGACACACCAAATATTGGAATATGAACATTACATATTAGCAAATCTCAAATATTTGCCTCTTTCGTCATTTGGTTTCCCTTATTGTTTGATATAAATAAGCAATGAATGTCGAAAGAAAGAAATGTCTGGCTTCCCTATTCTATGAGATTGGTATTAGTCTAATTTGTTAACAACAAATTAGAGCCAATAGGTAACTGGCATTCTCATATGTGTATAACAACCTCTCTAATTGGTGTATTTAAGCAGGAAATCCTACCTAGATGCCAAATCAGCCCAGCTGTACTCTGAATATTCACTACACTAATCTGTTTTACTACCAGGTCACATGGGACCTTTCCCAACAAGGAAGCAGAAGTTCCAAACTGAAATATATTGCTTTGTTGTTATTGTTATTGTGTCAACGAAAAGGGTAATGAGGGTTTTGATAGGTCAACCAGAAAGCTCTGACCCGTCATCTCTAGTAATTAGTCTGGGTTTACTTATTTCATGACCTAAACTAGCCTCACGAGCCCGTCCTGATCACACAAGTCAAATCAAATCAAGTTTGCATTTCAGTTTCTCTCTGAAGATCAGTCTGGCCTCAATCCCGTTGAAAGCAACTTTCAAAACCCAAGAAGTGGACGGACCATTCAGCACTAGGGGAGGAGGGAGTATTAGCTCACCAGATCAGGATGATCTCACGGGGCTAACCTAAACCCCAGTTACGTAAAACATTGAGGTTCAGCCTTTTAAGTAAGTATGTGGATGAAGACCTCATTGAAGCCAAGGTCTCATGTCTTCTAGCAGAGGATGAGTTTAATGCTACCATTATGTATGTCCATTATGGCAGCCATTGCAATCCTAACATCCCTAGAAGGAGATGTTTTTTTCCTTGCTCTTTTAGGGGCTGGGTAGGGGGGTGTCATAAAACATGGCCTGTGAAGCCCTTTGAGCTATACAAATAAACTGCACTTGAGTGACTTGAGTGGTCACCTCTCAAACAATCATTTCCATCCTATTGGAAGTGGCGATGGGAGGGGCAAATGTTTATTATCTTTTAAAGACATTAAACATTAAAATCACAGTACAAGGACAGATGCAGGCACAGAAACAAAAAAGGTCATGTGATTGATGATAACTATGTGTGATGTCACTTTCCACATTAAAAGACGTTCAGATTTGGCCAACGAGCGGTGTGGATTGATTTAGGGTTAAGTTAGTCTTTGGAAAAAGTGGCTTTTAGCAAGAGTCATACACCTTTTTGAGCTTCTAAAAGGACCACGTATTGACCTTATTTCAGATTCACTATCTTAAGTAGGTATGCTTTGGTCAATACTAGCTATTAAATTTTTTCTAACTTATTTTACATTAAATCAAATCTTAACTTTCTCCAAAACTAAGTTTTCAAAATTGTGGCAAAGTGCAAAGGGCCGGGTACCTTGAATTCACATCAATTACATCACATCCATCCAATGTCTTTTCTTCCCATAAATTCTTTGCAAATGCTTGAATACTAAATATATTATTCAAATTCAAATCATCAAATCAGCTTGTCATTTCACGTTGTCTGTAATAACCTGTAAATTAACAGTAAAAAACAGGTTGATATTGTGTATTTGTACTAGATTTTGTATAGCATCAACCTGAAAAAAGGACTTATTCATGCTCAACTGATACTTTGATAGTTCCAGCTGCTCATGTATCCTGTGGAAGTTTTTCTGATAAAAGAACGACATGTAATATCAGGCCAGACAACATCTAAGACATCTGCTTCCTGAAACACACACCGTTTAATCGGGATGATCACACTCTTCACGTCTCACTCTCCCCGCCAAGCATACAGTATAGCCAGTATACTTCAATCAGGTGGTACATCTGGTTAAAACATATAATTAAGACAGAAAGCGGGCTGAGACAGACGACAGTAGACATACCTTACTAATCTTCCATATAAACTGGTCTGCCTACCCCCCAGAAAACGACTCATGACCCTGTCGCTGTAGACACCTAAGGTTGTAATCATTAACATGATTTGGGCATATTGTTTTATTGTATTCCCCCTTTGACTTCCTTTATCGCTAGAGAAGTTGCAAAGACAGGTTATTATAGGGTTGTTATCATATGATTCAATTGATTTAATTTGTGTTTTGCTTTGCGGTCTTATAGTTAACAGCCTAAGTATAGTATGGGTCTGTGTTGTGACAGCTGATTGAGTTTTATTCCGACCAGACAGATTCGAACATCTTTCTGTGACAGCTGATCTACCATCGTCTGTCGACGACATACATCTATACAACAATAATACCTACACATTGCCTATTCTTCACACCTCATATCAAAGCGACAATAAATAAACACAGGTCACACATAATCATTCGACATAGCGCTCGGTCATAATATCAAATGATAGTATCGCAAAGAGTGAATTTTTCATAAAAGTTTCATCCTGGTCGGGTCCAGTTCAGTTTTAAGTTATCGTGGCCGCAGTGTGCGACATTAGATAATAGTGTTTAATCGGAATAGACATTTCGTACGCCTATATATCGCGACGGTCAAGCGAACTCGACAGGTCGATGCACAGAAATATGTGTGATCGTTTCATAAGTATCTCCAGATATTTGAGGTCTTTTAGTCATTTTGTTTTACAATGTGTTACTCTCAGAATCCCTGTCCGAAGACACATGGAGAAACTCCATAACTTAGGCCTCATTGCGAGATGCTGCCGAGTTGCTCATTAGAAATTTCGAAAACTCACCGTTAGAGAATTTGTCGTGAAAATTACTTTTTTCGCCATACAGCCCAGTATTGGAGTTTAAAGACACTCCATGGCCCCCCACCGGGACGAAGAAAGCGGAGCAAAGAATACTGCGCACGGCGAAGTTATATAAAAGAAAGAAATTCTCTCGTTAGTAAACTTCTGCCATAAGACATGAGGTCATTGCGTTAAAAATAAAAGGATGCCGTCATCGCAGCTCCCCAGTCAGAGCGCTGAACAGTCGCTCTTAAAGGCACAGCCACACGCTTCAAAGTCCGCAAGAAGATATAGTTACATAAAAATGTAAATCGCTGCCAATGTTTATTAGATCTATAGAATGGTTCAATGATGTGCAAACAAGTGGTTGTCTACAGTCCGTCAATACAATTCGCGATGGTTAACTTTTGAAGTGGCCTACATCTACTCCCTTGTCAAGCTCTTAAACATTTACGTGAATAGAATATTTAAAAGGAATAATTTACTTTATGTTTATCATTTGATACACTTGTCCTCAAATATGACCTTGAATTACATTTTCAGGGATGGTATATCAGAACTCGCACTGCAGCCGCCAAAACCCTGGCTCCATAAAACCACTGCAATTCCGAACCGTCCGCTTGGCGGCAGTACAGGCTAAAACATAACACGACAACGAAGCTTGACGTATTTCCGGAACAGAACCACAACAGGAACTATGAAAGTGATGTAAACACAAGGCAATAGCTTGCAATTCCAAACTGTAACAATCTGTACGTGATTTATGGATGGTTGAGAAGGCTAACAATTGCACATCCGTCCGTATAAACGCACTTGTAAAACAGTGGTCATTATCGTTGTCGTATTTTGTCCCGTAACGTAATTACTCTTAAGGTTAGCAGCACTAGGAAAAAAGCGCAAGTGTTTACGTCGGGTACTAAAATGGATGACAATAAGGTGAGACAAATACCACAGCTCCCTATTCGCTTGTTTCATTAAACTGCACCCAAAGCTAACAGTTCACACTTGTTGGGTCGAATATTATAGTAGGTCGACAGCCTACCGTGTTGTGTATGTGTAGCGAGTAGAGCTAGAATACTGGGCCTGTAGGCACACTGCGAGGTTCATGTCTTACTACCCTCGTAGAGAAATACACGTCTTTCCATCATAGTGTTTGGATCTTTGTAGTGTTCCTTCTGGTTTACATTTGGAAATGTCGTTTTTCCTCAATCCTAAACGCGGTACAATGATACTCCATTCATTGATCAATGATCCGCAACAGTGCTTGCATCCCACTTTACTACTTTTATACTTTAGTCAAATCCTTCATGATGATAAGAGAATGGAACATGGCAACTAAACTAAAAAAATGCTAAGAGTTCAACATTTAGTAGTATTGGTGATTCGTTGAGTCGTTCAGTGGTGGTTAGAGAAGTTGACATTTTCCATGAAACGGTTTACCGAATTATTGCGGTTTACAAGATGTAAACAAACTCAAAAATCTTAGGATTTGTGGTAACAGACACTATGAAAAAAATATGCAACAGATTAGATGGGTTGATATATTGTGGTTTTTATTTATTTGACAGATTGTTGCGGGTAAAGTGAAGAAGCCGGGGAAGCGAGGACGCAAGCCGGCCAAGATCGATCTTAAGGCCAAGCTAGAGAGGAGCAGGCAGAGTGCAAGGGAGTGTCGGGCTAGGAAGAAGCTCAGGTACCAGTACCTGGAGGAGCTGGTGTCCAGCAAGGAGAGGGCCATCTGTGCCCTCCGTGAGGAGCTGGAGATGGTAACTAAACTATACATGATATATACAAACCAACCCCTAACACTACCCAGACTGGACTCACCATCCCCATACTCACACTGTACTCACCAACCCTAACCACACTCACACTGTACTCACCAACCTTAACCCTACTCACACTGTACTCACCAACCCTAGCCACACTCACACTGGACTCACCAACCCTAACCACACTCACACTGGACTCACCAACCCTAAACCTACTCACACTGGACTAACCAACCCTAACCACACTCACACTGGACTTACCAACCCTAAACCTACTCTCCAACTCTAGCCCTACTCACACTGGACTCACCAACCCTAACCCTGATTTCATTGCTCATTATGTCCAGGGCCCTATACTTTATTATCTGATTATCTCTTAGTAATGTGTGTCTCATCTTTAAGATACCTTACAGTGACCTTAATCAATTTAATCCAAATTCCCAAACTAGATTTTTAGTTTTTTTTAAATAAAACCTTTCACTAGTATTGGTTCGTTTTTTGCGTCCCCAGCCCCCAATGTGACCCTATGTGATCACGGCATCTCTTATTGAGTTGTGATGAACTCTCTGATCCCCAGTACAAGCAGTGGTGCTCAGCCATGGACCAGGGCAAGATCCCCTCGGAGATCAAGGCTCTGCTCACGGGCGACGACCAGAAAACGTCCCAGGACGGCAGCACAAAGACGTCCAAGAACAGCAAGAACAGCAAGAACAGCACAGCCAGCAGCAACAGCCAGGGCTGAACTGGGGGTGGAGGTTGGCCGGCTGAATAAGAGGAAGACATGCGGAAACGAGATGGATGGAGAACTGACCGCATTCACAGGAAATCGGGGGAACCGTGTCGACACGAATGGGGGTTCCGAGAGCACACACACACACCCCGGCCCGGGGGTTAGGCGTCCTCGCGATTTCAACGACAGATCGGGCGATTATTACTTTTTGTTTTGCTCAATCCCACCATAGATAAACGCATAGGCATGTATAGATATGTTATTTTTGGGAGTGGGGTGGCGAGATCTTTATGGATTGACTTGTTGTTCCCTGAATATATACATACGATGCCGTTTATGTTGTGTGCACCCGATACTCTCTACGTACGTACGCTGTTGTCGTGGCGATAGATTCGAACAAGCGTTTTCTCTAAAACTCAACTAACGGGTTGTACATGCTGATATGGTATGCTCCGACTACAACTCTTTTATTTTTTCTTTACTATGTTCCTGTTTCCTTTAAATTAAGTTTGGTGAAATCATACAAACACATGGGAAGTCATTAAGATAAACGCGCAAGGAGAGGTTGAGGCAAGCAGAAGCCCAGGATTACTACTACTGACTATAACGTAATCCATACACAGAGGAATCGAGATGTACAATAGAATTGATATGTCGATCGGATATAGTTTTGTATTCGTATTTTGTATTGGATCGGAGAAAGCACCTTGCCACGTTTTGTATTGTGGTCATGAATGTATTGTGAAGAGTCTGTTTGGATTGGTTTTCTCTTTTTTTGGGGGGTGGAATTAATCCCAGACCATTTGCTCTTTTGGTTAACAAAAGTTAGTTATATTTCATACAATTGTATAAATGGAGACTCCTGAGAAATTGCTATTTTTGTCTTACAAAATTGGGCCCTTCCTTGACCTAGTCGGTCAGTTACTTTACGTCCACGTGTGATGCCTATGCTATTTTATATTTGGAGCCTTGAATTCATATTTAATAAGTCTTTGAATTAGAAAGTCGCCTTTTAGGGCATATTTTTGCATTGATAAATGTAATGTCGCTTTTCTTTGTGATTGGATATTGTTTCTTGTTGGAAGCTGAGAGTGTAAGTAAGGTAAGGAAATGCTCATTAAAGGGAGGAGGAAGTTTCAACTTTCAATGTTCATGACAATCTTCTAATGAAACATCTGTCCATGTTAAAGACACATTTTCTTTCATGGATTTTCAGCTGAAATCTTCTTTCAATGTTAAGTTTGAAAAAACGTTTGTTGAGTTCACCGCCACTTATGGATTCAAATACACTAAACATAAAATGTTATTCACAGACCTATTGTTATTTACAGACATTAAATCAATAAATAATCTTTTTTATGTTAATCAACTCTTATGTACCGGTATGTATCGTGTGTGTGTGTGAATAAGCCTTGTATGGTTTAAATTTCTGTTGAAGGACAGGTAATAGCCAGGTCATAACACTGTTTCTAGGCAGACTGGGGAAAACACAGAAAGCAGACAGACTGTTGTGCTTTTCCACATTGTTTCAATGCACCAGGGGACCAATAGGAAGCAAGGAATGGCAGGATTAGGATTTCCTAATGAAGTGGTTACTCTGTGGAGAAGGACGTAGGTGTAACCATGGCGATCAAAATAAAAAGCATATGTCAATCCATTTGTCTTGGTTGATTTTGTTTTACAGGTCTGGGAAACATTTTATACAACCCTGTTAACAAACTGGCTCTGAAGAAAATTCAATGTGTGCATTTTTTTTATTATTATTCCCACATAGAATATGATTCATATTTTTTTTCAAACACGGTAGTTGACAGCGTACTGAAATAATACATTACACGGGCATAATTAGAAGACTTTACAAGAAAATGTAGCGTTGAAATGGTAAATCGTTTCGACAGAATCACTGTTTTTTTTAAGGAATACAAATCCACTGAAGACATTAAAGATGAACTGGCTGTATGTGAGCCCTCACTCAAACTGGGTCATCACAAAAATCGGATTGAAACAAGTGAATAAAAGATAAACGCACGACTGATATTACAAATACATTCTGTGTGCGGAGTGATTATTTCTTCACCTATGACCTCTGACATAAGAGGTACTACTGTACACAGACTGTGCTACCTGAGGAACCCCTTTACTGCAATATCTACAGTATATGTACACATACCGCTGATGACGCCGACAATGATATTCATAATTATATATATTCATAAATACATACATTGGAAATTTTGCTGATTTTCTTCCAAAAACATACAAATCCCACACTTCTCTTTCCCACTTGGGACTTCCTTTAAATGTAAAAGACGGATTGATTAACGTCCCCCTGGTGAGTTGTCCAGCTGCTGGACTTGTGCATTTCAAAGCCATTTTTCTTTAAAACGTCAGTTTCGATTATCATCCACGTTGTGTTCATAGCTGCAAAACCCTGGCTCGGCTACACGAAAGTGTTGGGGGGGTTAGCGTTGATAGGCCAGGCCAGTTTCTTCTCCTTGGCCTCGCGGTCAAAGGTGTCGCAAATGGAGTCCTTGGTCAGGGACTTGGCGTGCACGGGGATGTCCACTACGCCCACGTAGTTCTTCTTGGCCATGCGCGTGCTGGCGGTGATGGTGTACGCGTTGCTGCGGTAACACTTCATGGACGACATGCAGAAGGTCTCCCTCATGCCCCTCCGGAAGTTGGCGTTGTACACCGAGTACAGCGTGGGCTTGGACGCGGTGGAGCTGAAGGAGATCCAGGCCACGGCCGTGAAGAACAGCGCCCCCTGGCGGTTCGAGCCGCTGGCGGACTCCCTGGGGTGCCATAGCTGGGCCACGTAGAAGGGCGTCCAGGTGAGCAGGAACACCGAGTTGAGCATGAGGAACATCTTGATGGTCTTGACCTTAGTCCTCGGCACGATGTTCATGGTCCGGCGTACCGTGTGCCCGTCGGCGCTGATCCGCCAGATGTAGCGCACCACGCGCTGGTAGAAGGACGCGATCAGCGCCACGGGCACCAGGAAGCCCAGGAGCAGGTGCGCCACGCCGTAGGCCACGCCGCCCCAGCTGTAGGGGAGGAAGAAGTCGCAGTGGCCCGCCCGCGACGACCACGCGCCCCCGTAGAAGAAGAGGCACGGGACCACGAAGGCGGCGTCAAACAGCCAGGACGCCAGGATCATCTTCTTGGCCTTCTCGCGTGACACCTTGAAGCTGAGCGGGTAGACGATGGTGTAGAAGCGGTCCACGCAGATGGACAGCAGCACGTACACCTGCACACCGGGGCACAGGTGCTGCAGGTAGCGCACCAGCTTGCAGGCGGCGGCGCTGAGCGGCCAGCGGCCCGCGCCAACCTGCAGCAGGATGAAGGGGGCGCAGCCCAGGCTGAGCAGCAGGTCGGCGCACGCCATGGACACCACGAAGTAGTTGGTGGTGGACTGGGTGCGGCGGCTGCGGTGGATGACCAGGCACACCAGGGCATTGCCCAGGATG
>OOFG01086160.1:0-10725 GCA_900323295.1 Molva molva | reverse complement strand
GCCTGCCTCCAGCTGCGTATGAAACATTGCTATTGGCTAAACACTTACCCACTCTCAGGAAGGAGACGGCCATGAGAGGAACGCAGGAGTGTGACGTTTTACCCTTTTTATGAAGAAGAAGAAGAAGAAGAAGAAAAAAAAACATTCTCAGAGACCGTTTGATCGCTTTGGTCGCTTTCAAGCTGAGGATTGTGAAGTTTGTCCTTGGCAAAAAAAAAGAAAAAGAAAACAAAATAAAAATAGCCCAGGCGCGACGCACGGCAGGTTTTGTAGTGCGTGGTGACGGGAGGGCGTGCGACACCCCGTGGACTCACTTCACAAGTCAAAAAGGAGAAAGTCCAAAAATATGCTGGTATTGATGTTGGTGCTCACCCGCCGCAGTCTACACAGTGTTTGTTTGATACGTGTCATTTCTTTGTGCGTTTTTGTATATCTATTGGGCTGTTTCAGTGACGTGAACATTGGAAGAACAGTCCTCTGTACAAGCCTACAGTATCCATGCGACGGTCACATTTAAACCCCCGTTTCTTGTTTTGACCCCCACCTCCCTGCCACACACATTGTGTCGTATATTGTGCCATGACTTTTTATAGGTTTCCATGTTATATGTATTATTTTTTACTCACATATCCTTTATAGACATGTACATATCTTGTTTATTTTTATTTTTTTGTGTTGAATCTGCCTCCTTTTTTAGGCTTCCCAATCGTTTCATTACTAGCAAGGATGGAATACTTTTCATATCAGAAGAGGAGATGCTCCTCTGGTGTTTCTACACAGTGCAGTTGAATGGACTTTTGCAAACCCCTTGTTTTTCCTCTGTATGTACATTAAAACGTGTTGGCCCTTGTTTGTTGTGGGAGCTCTGTTTTTGAAAAAAAATAAATGAAAAAGCCTTACCAACGTGTTTTCCAATGTTGGACATTACAGACGCGAAGACGCAACCCCTCTTGAAGTTGTATTGTGACGAGGGCGCGGTCGCTGTCACCTCCAGGCAGTAACCATGATTAACACGCTTTGACACGACATTCTTTCAGGTCAGGGTGTTGTTTTCGGTGGCGTGGTAAAGAAAGCCCAGAGAACCTTGCATGACAGCCAGATTTATCATTCATCTGATAAGCTACAACGAAGGTCCCAACAGCCAATATTTGGTTTTGTCTTGGAGAATCGGATACGGTTTCCCTAAAAATAAACAGATTGTTTGCTGGATGTGTGCGGTTGTCTTTGAGAACCACCCACAAATTTCATGGCTCGTCATTTTTTTTTCTCCAAATCTTACCAGATGCAAAGATGTCGGCCTTTTGAATGAAACTCCCCGATTTTTTTTACATTGTAGTTTTTGTATGAAGAAAATAAAGTGTTCTATACACGAGTCCAATGTAAAGAAGAAGAAAAAAAAAAACTATGTTCATCTACGAAGCTAGTTTTTCATCTTACCCAAAGAAATGTTGTCATTTGCAATCAGTAATTTGCTCTACTTTTGTGAATACCATGTTTCTCATAAATGTGCATCCTCATGAATGTTAATATAACTGTAAGAGATTTTAATCATGAATATAAAAGGAACATGTTTTGGGGGGAAATGGTGGATTAATAACAGAAGATGGGACAAAGAACAGGACTCCATTTGGGAAATAGTTGTTAAGTTGTAAACAGTTAAACCTGTATTGCACTTTTTCAGTTTTTGAAAAGTACATTTCTTACATATTTTGTGTTTTAAATATCAAGCTGTTTGTGTAAAGTAGTGTCCTAGGTTAGCAGCAAGCAGCTGGACTTATGTTTTATTTTTCTTTTGGTTTGTTTTTGTTATTGCTTTGGCGAGGCTATGACTGAGTGGCAGTGTTTGCTGTGCTGCCTTGGAGGAATTATGTTGTTGCTTGTTCATGTACAGAGGTCTTAGCTTTCTGTAGGAAATATCTGTGGCTTTTTAAAAAAATGTTTAAAAAAATGTTTCGGAAAAAAAATACTTTTTTTTTATTTTTTATCGGTGCTCCTATACATTGTGTATACAAACTATTATGAATACTAACAAAGTTCATGTATCTACTTGTCGTCTTTTTACATTTGGCACAGTATGCAGCATGTTCTGTTACACCTACACATTCAATATTCCATACATGCATTACAAAGCTGTATTCTGTACCTTACTTCAAGGGCTTCGGTTTCAATGTGCACGAGCCACATTTTTGCAGGCATTTAAACGCAAATACAGTTTTTGGGGCAGGCTACCAGAGAATCGGATTGTCTTGAAGACCATTATTTCCCAACCAACACAGCCTAAAGGTGTGCCTTCATTTCTATTTTACTTATTTATTGCTTTATATAAAATATTACGGATTCACCAATATTCCACAACTATCATCTTCAAAAACAAAAATGAACATGTTTTTGTAGTTAACGTGTTTTGCAAAAAAAAAAAATTTACTATTGAAATGCAGTGATAATAGTTAAACCTATCAGGATGTCAGTAAACACTTGTCTTTCCTAATGTTATAGATTCTGTAACATCGAATCAGCGGGGACAGAAGACCCTTTTGAGCTTGCAAAATGAGAAATATTAAAACATATATTGCAGGCTGTGCTGATTGAAACACATTCCTAGCTGTGGCTACAGGGTCTGACTGTGGGAATTCTTCTCACCCCACCTCATTCCCTCACCCATCTGTCGTGTTCCCACAGTCTCACACCATCTCATTCCCTCACCCACCTATCGGTGTTCCTAGCTGTGGCTACAGGGTGTGACTGTGGGAACACCGACAGGTGGGTGAGGGAAAGAGATGGGGTGAGAAGAATTTCAGAGGAAATTGTTGATTCGCTATTGGCTGTGATTGGCAAATCAGATAATGCTAGAAATTGACAATTTGGCAGACGTGTCGGATCCCTTTGTAAGAGGAGGACATGTAATTTTGTTCATTTTAACACCTTTACAAAAAATGTTCAGCTTGATTGTGATTTTTGGTAGGGGCGATTCACAGTTTTTTTGACATTGGACATGGGGGACATATCTCTAAAAATATTGCAGAGAAACTGAAATTTTTTTACTTGAAATATTGGGGAGGATGTGTCCCCTCCCCCCTATGGATTACATCTATGCTTTACAAATCTTCCAGGCTGTCTCATCAGACATGTTATAAACATTTAGTTTAACATTTGAACGTGCAACATATTCAATGGAAAATAACATCAAAGGACTTGACTTTCAACATTCTATTTATCCTTAATGTAATATAAAAAGTAAATAACCTCAGGAATTGGCACAAGGTGGCACACTCACTGCAATAACATACAGTATAATGCCAAATTCACATCTGTGAACATTGACAAAGAGAAGCAAGAGAATCGCAAACACCAAAATAGTCCAACTAAATTACCACTGTATACAAAGTTACACATGATTCTCATGTTTTGAGGCTACATCATTTTTTCATATCAATCGATTTCAATATAGTAGATACACCATTTGTTTAAGGTCATCCAAATATCTGTTAGCAAACGTTCTGTCACTGCAGGGTAGCAGCAGCTGTTACTCGTAACATTAAGTAAAGGCTTATAACCAGTGCACTTAGCAGCCTACCTAAAGCTATTGTTCCTCAACTCTCCCACTCTCAAGTACTTTTAGAAAATGTCATCACAATCTGTGAACCCTCTTATTTCTGATTGCTGTGACAAAAGACAATGGGTTTATTAAAGTGACTAGTTTTGAAAGCCACAGATGAGGAAAATGCTCTTGCTCTATGAAGAAGCAGGACAGACAATTCATTCTTTTAAGAATTATATATATATATATATATATATATACAGGGTTCAATGTAAAAAAAAAGGTTAATGTAAAACATCAATGTAAGCTGGCCATGGCGTCCTCAATTCTTCATAGAGCCAAACAGCAGGCAAGTCCACTTATTTTTCTTTTCAACATCTTTCACCTTTGTTGACTCTTGTTGAAAAGGATACAAATTAACCATTTCCATTATATCAGTACTTCAGAATCCAAACTTCACGGGGCTAATTTCCAACAGTGGTTATTCAATAACTTGTATTTTCATTAACGGGGTCGAGAGTGATCATCCATTACACGCCATGAGGCCGTCCTTGGTCAGCCCCACGCTGGGCAAGGACTCGTTCAGCCTTCTTTAGAGGCCGGCATGCCTCCATGGCCAGTTTCACCTGTTAAATAACCTCACCTATCATATCTGTATACAAATATAATGTAGATACGATAGGTTAATAATATTTAAGATATAATGAATTACAAATCTTACACAATTATGACTTGCATTCAACCAAATACACATTGTAAATACATTTTGATAACACAATACATCCTTACATCATGTTTTGAGTACTTAACATTATTTGTTGTGGACAGTGCCTTGCAATTGATGCTTGTCGTTAGAGAAAACCATGCAGACTTTAAATACATTGATGTAAAGACAGAGGAAACACTATGTCTTTTCCAGTTTAAATACTGAAATGATGATGGGCGGGAGAGTTGGAAGAGAAGCGATCGATAACGGGGTTGATTGTTTATTATTCTTTGCACAGCTATACTTTATATGTTGAGTGCGTGACAGATTTAGAAATTGGTTTAGAGAATTACAGTTTTAGATCTTAAGATGAAGCATATCTGTATTAGTTTATAAAGGATCTATACAAGATTTGATTATTTATTTACATATTTAGGGATAGATATGTAGCTCCTTTGTGGGTGTTTTTGGTCTTTTCCGGACGTCGATGCTACACTGAAGTCAGTGCATGACTAATCCCCTGACTGCACCATCCATGTGAGTGTTACCATGGATTATCGGCGCAGTTAAGAGAGGGACCGAGGTCTTGATTTGAGGTGTTTTATGTTCATGTTTTGTATTTTCAAAAAAGTCCCTGGCTAAAAACCTTGAGTTGCTACTTCTGTTTTCATGTGTGTGATTATGTACAGACAGACTACAAATGCCTTCCTTTTAAAGTTTGTTAGTACAAACTAATTCCATGTCTACACTTTGATCAATATTTTCTTAGGCTATTTGATATGGAGGGAAGTGTAATTTCAATATATGCGTTTTCAGCGCCAGTAGCACCCTCTAGTGCCTCCGCTTCGTAATAGCTGATAGCTTGTGTTTTTACTTCGTTTTTTTAATAATTCAAATTCAAATGGGAGGGATTCATACCATAATAAAACTGGTAACCAGCTCATGCATACTTCTGCTATAAAAAAAACTAAAACAAACATAAATTAGATGGGGAGTAGAGTGAGAGGAGATGCACGCCACGAGAGTTTTGCTGGAAATCAAAACAATCCCTGATGATTTGTGTGACAACTTGTTTATTTTAAATTGAAGATACAGGTCGTTATTTATGTTTATTTTTTTTATTTTGACTGTAAATTCGTTTCTAATTATGATTCGCTTTTAATTAAAAAAAATCCCCTCGGGGATGAATAAAGTAAGTATTGTTCCAAATGACCACATAGCATGGTTATTCATTTTATATATGATGTTTGGACTATTGACAATTCACGAAATTAAATATTTTTCAAACATTTGAGAAAAAAAAATCGATTGGACGGAAAATAAACCATTTTTATCCCTAATGACTGCATGGACTATTCTCTACTTTGTAGACATGTTCTTATACATTACATTTGCATAAGTAGCGTTTTGCATAAACAAAAAAAATAACGGACGCAATTAAATCAAACCTACCGATTAACACTCGGTCCAACTATTAAAATATAGAAGAAAGGAGCCAGCATCCTCTTTATTCGGTTCAGAAGATGGAAGATAAGGAAACTGCCCGTGAATGACACCAGGGACTTGAATGAGACCTGAGACAAGACAATTAGGTGGCGTGGGGAAGACTTTCGCTGTGACACAGCCGGAAGAGGAACATTCTTCAACCACAACAGCCAAGCCGTGGAGGAAAAACAGACGACAGGAAATTATCACTATTACAATTTATAAACTTAATTTGTAGCTATACAACATAAATTATACGAATATAGGCTAAATCACCAATATATCATTATATACACTAAGTAACGTTACCTTTTAGTCGAATTTATAATAGGTTACATCCATGAATCCTCCTCCATTCCCTGACACAGAGGAGCAAGAACCGGTATTTTCTGACATGGGGGATGGAGATAGCGATGAGGGAGAGGATATTTTTCTTGGTTCTGTGAGTACGATTTTCATATACAGTATTATGCACCACTAGCTATTCACTGCGTGCTGGAAGCAGTAACGTTAACGTTAACCAGTCCAGCAAACAACTCCCCCTTCTGGTATCCCAAAAATGTGTGAACCACAGATGGAAATGAAGGATTATTGTTTGCTAATCAGATAAATAAACAAAATGAACAAAGCAACCAACATTGGGTTAATGTTGCAACATATTCGTTTTAATTTATAACTTGTCAACAAGTAGTAGCTAATATAACCTATGTATTTGCCACTTCCGGCTGGAATTCTACTTATAGCGTTATTTTTCTGTATTGATATTGAGGTCTATTTCACCACATTTCCGTTTTCCGAAAGTTACTTTTATTTATTATAAACAACCATGTTGCGTCAACAACGACTTGAATTGGGATGCTGGTGCCAACATGTGACCAGGGATGCAGCTCTATAGAACTGACATAATGTATATGTTGTATGAATGTTGTTGAACGTGATTTTAATACCGTATTACGACGTTCAGCTGAATTTGAAATCATTCTGACACGCCTAGACGTAATTTTACGCTTTATATTTAGAGCAAGTCTTTTCATTCAACAAGTTTTCTTTCTTTGCGGGTTTAAAGAGTAAAGCTGGGGCTGAGAGTCCAAGTGTTCCCCAGCCAAATATAAAGGCGGAACCTACAGACCTGTTCGGCGAACAAGCCAGTAGCACAGCCCCTACAATCGGCGTTGGCACCGGTGGCAGCTCCAATGGGGTCCATTCTGATGACGACAACGATCTGTTTTCAGGTTTCAGAAACTCACTATCTTTTCACTAGCTTTTCTTTTGTCAAAAACAACAGGATGATGACTTTGTCTTTCTATTCCATAAAACAGATGCCCATGTGGAGCTTCCTACAGAGAATGCAAGCATCTCAACTCCATCTGGTCCCAGACCTGCTGCAACATTCAGTCCTGGTACAGCAGACATGCAGACCAAGTCTATGGAGCAGGTGAATGACACAATGAAGTGGTCTGTCATTATCTGCAATCTGGTTTCATTGCATTATATGTAGCGTACCTACTCTGTATTCAGAACCCATGAAGGGCGCACCATTTGTCTATGTTTTAATGGTATACAATAATCATTTTAACTTGTGAAATCGTACCAGTTGAAACAATTGCAAACCTTGCATGAGGCGTTCAGGCTCTTGAGAAATAGTTTTATAATGTGTTACATTTTACAACTCACTTAAAAGTGGTGTGGTAAGATTTGAGAGTTGTTGAGTCATAGGGCAGAAGAAAGCAGGAATTAAAACTAAACCCCAAAAAACATCCCCTCCCTCTGTGCTCCCTCCCTACACTTATCTGACATTGAGAAGTGTTGCATTTCAAACATGTGTTGGAGCTAAGATAATGCTGTGTGTGGTCTCAAAATGAAATGGTCTCACATTAAGGGAGGCTAAGATAATGCTGTGTGTGCGAATGTGATTGACAGACATGATGGATTCCACGAACCAATCAGGGAAGAGATGCCCTGTTTGGTCAGAAAGGACCTAGGAGCAGCCTTAAATTGAAATGGTCTCACATTAAGGGAGGCAGGCAGCAGAAACAGATATTCTGACATTTGCATTTCATTCACTTTTAGCTAACAGACAGCAATGGCATTTCTAACCAATTATACTGAAATTATAGCTCTTAAATCTTTCTGACAGCAACTTAAAGTGTATTGTTTTTGTTCTTTATTTTATCGTATTTTACTCATGAAACACTTGAAAGTATTCCATGAATCCAGATCATTTTATAAAGAAAAATAATGCTTCGCTGAAGATATATATCGCTCACAATTCCATTTATTTAACGTATACAATTGCAGCTGGAGGAGGAAGAGGCCAAAGATACCTTTGATGTGGATGTGGCTGTGACCAACCCAGAGAAAGTTGGTCAGTTCACATCAATGCATTTTGTCCTCCGCAACCACAGCGTTTCCCACTATCAAAATCCCACAATAAAATGAAATGTATTGTTGTGTTTCTGGTCAACAATGCAATAATTTGCATTATTATAACTGGACATTGTATTTATTTCTCTCTCTAGGAGATGGCATGCATGCTTTCATGGCGTACAGAGTATCAACAAGGGTATGTGGTCTTACCTTAATCCAGATCCAGTTTTTACTATGCCCCGAGGATGTAACGTACGGTGATTGTGTTGCATCTGAATTCTTGCTCTTAAAATAACTCTAGGCTTTGATATGTTTCGGCTTGTCCCGTAGAGCACCCTGCCCATGTTTAGAAACAAGGTTTTCTCCGTGAGACGGCGGTTCAGTGACTTCCTAGGTCTGTACGAGAAGCTGTCCATCAAGCAGTCCCTCCAGGGCTGCATCATTCCTTCACCGCCAGAGAAGAGCGTCGTAGGTGGGTCACCCATGAGCACCGTCTATTTCCTCTATATGCTACATTTTGTTGGATAAAACATCAAAAGGTTATCACACGTTTATTCTTGCGTCTATGAATCTGCCTCTTCCCGCAGGCATGACCAAGGTCAAGGTGGGCAAGGATGATTCCTCCTCTGTCGAGTTTGTGGAGAGAAGAAGAGCAGCTCTGGAGAGGTAAGGATGAAACACCACATTGGGGTCCTGTACTTTCTCCCATCACACGGGAAATTCATCCAGCAATGCAAGGATCGTGTCGAGACAGGATAGCCCAGTGGTTAAGTGGTGTTTGTCTCCCAGTCAGTTCTGGTTTCGAAGTTCCCCAATGTCTTCAGTGAACCTCTGCCTGTATCCCGAGCACCTAAACACCTAATAATGCATTGTGCTTGGTTAGGGCTGCACAGTTAATTGCATATTAATCTAAAATGGTTGCCTCTGCAATTATTATAATATATATATATATATATATATATATATATGAACATAATTAAATGTGATTTTCTACACCCGTTACATTACAATCAAATTACAAACCATTACAACTCAACCATTATTTTATTATTACTATTCTAACCCTAATCCTTTAGATCAAGTAGGTGCCAAAAAATATTAATTGAATTGAATTGTTAATCACAATGAATAATAGCAGCCACAATATTGGGCAAAATAATCACAATTCCAATTTTTGTCACCTTCATTCAGCAGTGACCCAGCATTGTATGCTTGGTCAGTGTTTACTGGATGTCCTTGTTTGAGATCATGTGTTCTAGTGAGGAATGACGTATACTTGCTGTTCCCGGTCTGCCTACCAGGTACCTCCAGAGGGTCGTGGCCCACCCGGTGTTGCTCCAAGACCCCGATGTCCGGGAGTTTTTAGAGAGAGACGAGGTAAGGGTGTGGGGGGGTCTTCTCTGACGTAGTTCTTTAGTGGTGGGGTAGAGTACATTTTTTTTCAATTTCAATGCTAAAAGGTTTTCAAAAGCTTAAGATATGTTGATTAGCCTACTCACTGCCACAGTTGAGCACCTTTACTGCATGTATAATCTACCTATCAAGAGATTTGTTTTTTGTTGACGTCTTTGTGTGTGTGTGTGTGTGTGTGTGTTTTCAGCTTCCCAGGGCAGTGAACACCCAGGCACTGAGTGGTGCTGGTTTCCTTAAGATGATCAACAAGGCATCTGACGCAGTGAACAAGATGACCATCAAGATGAATGAGTCTGACACCGTAAGACCAGAACATCATGGTAGACTGAAGCCCAAAACACACCGGAATTTGATTCATGTTTTTAGCACAACCCATAAAAGAAATAGAATCATAATGACGGAGAAATGCACACAGTCCGCAAATCTAGCAGGGTATTTTTTGCGTCTGTCCCGACACGGCCGTGTGCTTTGTACTTAAGACTTGTCGCATATCTTGTCACGCATGGAAAGTCAGCTGCAACAAAATTATTTCATGGATTGTAAACCTGTAATACATTTCCAATATATTGAAATAGATAACCGTTAAGTTATAACAAATAATGTTCGTTTGGAAACCATATTTAGCATTTGCTATTAAGAACAAATGTTCCTTTACTCGACTGAATTGCTGTTCAATTCATTGAAAGTATGCTGGTCATTAACTTTTTAAAGGTGTCATTGCATAGTTTTTTCATTAATTTTGCGGTGGTCTCTAGTATTACTGAATGCCCTGTGAGCCGGTTTTGGTGAAAAAAATGCTCTGGTGCTCCTGTTTCAGGCTGTTCTAGTTTGGTGGAGGAGGTGGGTGGGGAGGAACGACAAGATTTCGGCTCTTACTCATGAATATTCATGACATGCAAATTACTCGCCTCTGATTGGCTAACAGCACTGTGACGCTCCTGTAAAGACGGAGCCTTACCATCCACACACACCGCAGCGGTTTACAATAAGTTTCCGAATCGCTCAACTTTCTCTCGGACGCCGCAGTTAACCGCTGCCCAGACAGAGCTCCACACGTCTACACAAACCGCGCCGCTGGTGCCCCTTTTTTCTTTAAATTGGGGACTTTTTTCAGTAACAGTGATACAATTGCTTAGATTACTATGTTGGCGATCATATAGGACAAATTACCACGTTTAAACAAACAGAAAACCGTTTTGGGTTCACTGGCTCTTGG
>OOFG01086159.1:0-10285 GCA_900323295.1 Molva molva | reverse complement strand
GGACAATACTGAGAGGAGAGTGCTTGGAACCGCTGCTGCCCACGGAGTAGGAGTGCTGCAGCCAGCCAAAAAGCGCAAGGTGGACATGCCCATCACAGTGTCCTATGCCCTGCCTGGCCAGCAGTTAGCCACAGTCTTGGCTATCCCACAGGGCCAGGGCCAGCAGCAGAGCTACGTGTCCCTGCGGCCAGACCTCCTAACCGTGGACAGCTCCCACCTCTACAGCGCCACCGGCACCATTACTAGTCCAACGGGGGAGACGTGGACCATCCCGGTCTACTCGGCCCCTGCTGGCACCGGGGGCCGGGATCAAGTCACGCACATTGCCATTCCCCAGGAGGCCTATGGAACCGTGCAGGTCACGGGAGCAAACACTACTACGATGGCCTCAATGCCAACACAAGTGACGATTGAAAATGACAAACTCAAGCTGTCTGCGAGTCAGAGCCAAACAGCGCAGGCGGTCTCCAGCATAACGACATCTGGGGGTATGGGTGGCCAGGAGGAGGTGGTGCATACGCTGGCTGCCAACACGCTGTTCCCTGCCCAGCTGATGAATGGCAACATCCACATCCCAGTAGCGGTGCAGGGCTACCCCAACGCCACACAGTCCCTTATCTGGGACCCACAGCAGCAAGTGTTGCACACACAGGGGCTGCCGGGCCAGGACACACAACATCTACAGGCAAGGAAACGCTCAGTCTTCTACTCATGTGGGTCTGGCAGCCACACGTTGTCACTCCTATCTTCGCTGTAGTATTTCACTACAGATCTCCTGGATGTTGGCTAAGATGCATCCTTCTTGCTGGGATATGGTAGAAAAGTGCTGTGTGTTTTTCTTCAGGGTCAGACAATCGCAGTCACAGAGGTGGACGGCCAAGGCCAGCATCAAGTGCAGGTCCAAGAGCTGCTGCTCCCCGCCTCTCTGAAGCCAGAAGAGGGCCTGGAGGTGTGGAGGCTCTGGGCTCAGAGGAAAAACACAGAGATGGACAAAGCGGAGGCAAATAAGCTCGCACCTATTGGGCGTGAGTGTCCATGCACAGAAATTCATTAACACGCATATGAACTATTGAATACACAGGGTTATAGGCAAAATATTGACAGAAAGTGTAGCTTCCTTTCACATTGTCTATTTGTGTAATAAGTACACATGCACATCATTCCTGTAAATAGATTGTTCTTGGAGACGGTACATTTGAGACCTAAGAGGAATGACTGATCGTCCTTCCGTGTGTAGGTCGCCAGGCACTGCGCTTCCAGGAAGACTTGGTGTCGTGTGCGGTGGCCGAGCTCAGCATGGCTCTGTCTCTGATGACGCAGGAGACCCGCGGGCTTGAGGGAGAGACGTATGAAGCTGACGTCCTCTACTACGTATTCCTCTGCATACAGAAAGTGAGTTCCTTAGTTGTACACACACTGAGTTGTTGTATATATTAAACACACTCGACCCCTTTTCTATCCAGTCTTCCTTTTGAAGCATTGTGGCTTCATTGGTCAGAGCACTGGTCTTGTATACAGGAGACCCTGCGGTCAAATCGCAGCAGTCGTTTGCAACAACAAGTAAACAGTAATAGCAAATGTCCTGGCCAATACAATGTCGTAGGTAGGATAGTTAACGATTTTCTTTTTCTTTACTTCTTTTTCTTTCCATGCTGTTATGTAATATTCTATTTTAGTATGTGATGATCATACACCGAAGGGTATAGTAACAGACATGATACAATGTCCACATATGTCTGGGATCTGTGCTGCTGGTACAACCTATGGATGAACCGCCACAGACCATCCAGCTCATTACTCTCCTGGTTTTGTTCTGTCTTCCCAGTATTTGTTTGATAATGGTCGTGTGGATGACGTTTTCTCAGACTCCTACTACACTCGCTTCTCTCACAGTCTGCACCAGATACTGGAGCCATGGAGACCGTCGGTCCACCCATTAGGTGAGGGAGCCAAAGGATCTATGTAATGATCATAGATTAGCCACAAACCTTACGCTGCATCCCACTACCATCTCCTCAAATCGTTCAAATAAGTAGCATGAAGCAACACAGGAACAATTCTACAGATCCCTGCAAACATCTTGATTCATTAGTATTTTTACATTTATCTAAAGTTGATCACAAATATGTCATCAGTAGTGATTGGCACAAAAACCTAATTGTCCCTGCATTCCAGTAGGAAAAGCAGCATTTCTGTATCATTGTTCTTGACTCGCACACTTTTATCACATCCAAATGGTGTTAAATTAAGGACAGCAATATGCTTCACTCTTCATATCTGCAAGCCTATTTGCAAGTCAATAGCTTCATCTTACTTATCTGTCATTTTAGTTACAGCCAGAGACATGCTGAGTGAATCTGTTGGACAGTGAGTTAGTTAGCAACTACTGCTACCCAAGATCATTTAATTTGAACTTCTTGATATCTTGTCAACATATTCATTTCATTAGTAGTTTGATCGATGTCTGTCGGCCAGAATTGAAGAACCTTCTCATGCCTGCCTCTTTCAGGCTACGTCATCCCAAGTCATGTAACGGAGGAGATGCTGTGGGAGTGTAAACAACTAGGAGCACATTCTCCCTCGACATTACTCACAACTCTAATGTTCTTTAACACTAAGTAAGTCTCACACACAAACACACACACACACTCTAGGGGTTTCACAGAGCAGCCGACTAGTCGACCATCAAAACCACTTGTCGACACAGGGCATCGTTGTAGACTAATCGATAATCCGTGGTTTTAGCACGGCGCAGTAATATAACCGTGGCAATGCATCTACAGCCTACCTTCTACCTCCCCATGTCCACATAGCGTCTTTTTCTGAGTGTCTGCGCCTCTCTTCAATTGTTTCCAAATGGGAGAGAGCATATGCAGCCACATGCGAGGCCAAGCGTCTTTTCCCCAGAGTGTTTGGGCCTTTTTGTGCGGCTGCTCCGGGCGCTTCAGGTTGATAATCTCCGATTTTTCAGAAACACAATGCAGTCATCACTTTTGCTTTCTCCCAGTCACCCAATCACAGATTTCCAACGAGTAGTTGATAGTTGATACATCAATGATAGACTCTACAAGTCAGTTGCTTTCACAAATCATAACTGTAATGTTTGTGTCTGCAGACACTGCTTATCACTCATGGATGCATAAGAAGGAGTTATTGCTACAATGTTGAGCTAGGAGCTAAGGAGCAAGCGTGACTAGTTGTCAGAGAAACAGTCAACAAAGCTCAGAGATGCAGCTTTTTTTTTTTTTCAGTGCACAAAACATCCCAGTGCTTCCCAGTGCCATGCCAACGCATTTCTGCCACCAAAACAAGCTATGTGGACACGGGCCCTAGAGACCGAAGGTGGACGCAACTTTGGTTGTTTGAACAATCATTTTATACATTGTGTTAAATAAACAGATGTAAGGTGTTTAGAGAAGAAAAGACTCCCGCTATCCCTTTTAGAAAGCAGGAGCTTTGTTACTGCAGTCGAACAGTACCTCTAGCTCAGACAAGCTTGCTGGAGGTTTAGTCCAACCAGATCATGACTCTTTTGTAAACAGCTTCTATTTCACCTACCCCCAGGTTGGTCCCGCCTACATTAGTGAACCCTTTATTGGTTGTATTTTTAGACCTTTTTGATGAGAATTTATCATTGTGATTGGGTGAAAAAAATGAAGACATATCTCCCACCATTAATCTGCTTGACTACTTTTTGGGAGTAGTTGAAGACTACTCAAATGCAGCAGTTGTGAATGCCCAAAGACAGACACACATTACTCAGTGCTTTACACACATTACTCAGTGCTTTCTAAACCAGTTTAATTTAACCTCGTCACCTTCTCTATCCAGGTATTTCCACCTGACGACAGTGGAACAGCATCTTAAGGTGGCCTTCTCCAAGGTGCTGAGGCACACCCGGAAGAGTCCAAACAACCCCAAAGACAAGAGCACCAGCATCCGTTACCTGAAGGCTACCGAAAGGTTCATCGGGCAGAAAGGTGAGCTGCCAGACAGATGACGCCGTGGGCAGCCTTGTCTCGACAAAGCCGCTCTCATCAAAGTCTTGACATCGGGTCAGGGAAACCCCTGCTGTGGGTCGGTTGACGACATGTCTGAATGTCTTTGTTACAGTGACGGATGACATGTACTCTGAGCAGCTGGAGGACCCAGAGAGCCCTCTACGTTGTCCCATCAAGCTCTATGACTTCTACCTCTTCAAATGGTGATTATGGGACATAATAGGACACAATGTAGCCGGGGCCAAGTTATTCATTGTACATCGGGAATGACGTTCTGAATCTCTTCTTTCCTTTCCTGCTCTCTCTCTTCAGTCCACAAAGCGCTAAGGGCCGCAACGACACTTTCTACCTGACCCCCGAGCCTGTGGTGGCGCCCAACAGCCCCATCTGGTACTCCACCCAGCCGATCCTCAGAGAGCAGCTGGAGCACATGCTCGCCCGCATCCTGGTGGTCCGGGAGATCCAGGAAGCGATCACAATGATCGTCAACTTGCAATAAGGAAACAGGACAAGCTCATACCCTTTTGTGGCAGTTACACTACACCATTCACTCATGAACATCCAGACGGGTTCCTACACTTGCGTCCTTCTTGTCCTCTTTCTAAGGGTGGCATGGACATCGTTTGCAATCACCGTATCTGCATATCCTAATGCACTTGTGGAACATGCACAGACGGATTATGCAGCTGGCAGGTTTTGCCTTCCTTTTGGGCATAACCCTGCAGTCGCGTTTCTTCCTGTTTTTTTTTTTGCCAAAGGATGCAGTATTGCTAATCTTCTTTTAATTTTTTTTTTTATTGGACCTGAACTCATTAATTTAAAAACATAATAACTGTTGGTTTGCTTACCAATAGTCTGGAATTATTGTACATTTTCTTTGTTTTTTATCTGTAATATATTGCGTATATAATTTCACTTGTTTGCCTGTTCCATGCTGCTTTTGATCTAGTTACCCATCTTCTACATCTTCTATCCTTTTTTAATTGTTCAGTTCATTCACACCCCTGCCTTGCTCATTGTTCTGTCACAGCAAATGCCTCAGCCGTATATGGACTGAACAAAGTAGCCATGTGTAGGCTATACGCCCTCTGGAGGATGTCCTTATTCTCCGTTAGCTGACTCTGTCTGCAAATCTTAAACTGTCCCCGACATCCAGAAGGGTTGAACCCTGCCGACTTTTTCCTTCGGGTCAATTGCCCCGAAGCCGTAGCACTACTTGGCATCTAATGACTCCCAAGACGCGGACTTCGTTGGAACAACCTGCACTTACGTAGCGCTGCCACAGTGAGGACCCCCAGCAGGGAATAGACAGAAATGTTTCTGTATCTCCCTCTCCTGCTTCAAGACCCAAGACGTGTCTGTCAGAGGGGTCCATTGTATCATAACAGTTGATAACATGGCGAGTGAAAAAAGACTCAAAGACTTAAAATGGGTTGGCGCTCATTGTTCTATAATGTATAATACTCAAACAACCTTTGTGTACTGTAATAAGTGTCATCTAAGGAGAATGGTAGTGCCTGTGTGTTTTTGAAACATGACCTTTTTGTACAGCCGCTATACTGGGAGTTGTTGCATTTCTATTGTTTTTCGTCCTTAATGCACATTATGGTATTGATAACTTTTACGATACAAAAATGAACAAAGGAAGTAAGGTTTCAAAATAAAGGTACTCACGCATATATCTGGCAAAGGAGGCAAATTATAAAAGTTTTAGTTTTAGAATTGTGTACCAGGCTGAGCATTCCCACAGTTCTGGTAGTAAATCCACCCATCAGGAACGAGTTTGACAGGATGAACAGGTTTTACCCCCATTAACACAATGTTGTAGCTCTTGTGATCCCTTGTGGGTTTCAGCTGCCTGTCGCCTTTAGGCTGCCTCCCCGGCCCATTCTGAACACCGTCTCAAATGACAACATTCCGCCAAGTAAAAAAAAAACGTACAAAGGTTTTATTTAGTTACAAATCTGAAATGTGTCTGTCGATTACGGCTTGGTGTGTACATTCTGAATGTTCTGGTTTGTTTGTTTGGGTTCTGACGATGTTTGAGGAAGCTGAAGAGAAGAAGGCAGTAATCTCCTCAGTAGGTTCCTGGGGTCCAGAAGCTGTTGAACGATGCTCTGTGATTGGTCCGGCAGAGCTCTTGGTGGTTCATGCTGACGGCTCCTTCTCGCTCTGTTTCCCTGACCCGATGAGCCACGGGTGCGGACCTGACTCCGCCCACTGTTGGGATGCACTCCCTGACTCTGTGGACTGCTGGGGTGATGGGGAGAGATGCATGACAGACTGGGTTCAAACACTTTCGTTACGTATGAAATTGCATTTAATTGCTTAATTTGGTTGGATGACGATGCATCGCTGGAATGTGTATGGGAGTTTCAGAGGGAGCATTCTTTATTCTCACCTGTCAAGATTTGCCACTGTGCCTCTGCTCAGCCAGTTAAGCAGACATTGATGAACAAGTACATACTGCTCCTTCAAAATAAACAGGTGATAAAGGAAAGCTTAGCTTCGCATTTCACACATACTTTCATGGCATCACACTAATCTGACAGTTGACCGGTCAATAGAAAGAATTCACAACATGCCACATGTGACTGGTTTTAAATTGTTTTCCAAGTGGTTTGTTTCTTTTACGTTAACCACATATCGAAAGGTTAGGTTTAATTATATTCTAGCAGTTGATCAAAGCATACCAACCACATTCTGGACCATCCACATCCTGTGCATCCGCAGGTCCTCCACAGCCGCTCGGATGTCTGGACTGACGCCTCGCTCACACAGCTGCATCAGCCACAGCAGCGTTACAAATGCCCCCGATCTGCCAACACCAGCGCTGAAACGTGTAAAAACAATTGTGCACTTTAAGAAATTATAACATATTTTTGGTTGACAGAGGGATTTGGATGAATGATGTGATACGTTCACCTATTCTAAGTCCTAACCATTTGGTATTGTCTGATACTGTATAGGTCATTAATTTTCATTCATTTTATATTTTTCGATGGGCTGATTAGCACATAATGACAGAGCAATCATAGCTTCCTCTTTCGTGATATCTCGCCTGCTTCCATAGGTTAAATATGAATTAACTTTTGGATGGCACCTGGTTTTTATATGTTAAATTATCTTTGCAATCAAACAGTATCGACAGACACATAATAGGATTATATAATGTCCAGATAAGCTACATTTGTAATGACGGTCGCTGGTGGGCACTTTTCTATAAACTGTGATAGACTGGATCAGTGGTTCCCAACCTTGGGGTCGGGACCCCACCTGGGGTCGCCGTATATGCGTATGGGGTCCCAAATTAAGTTTTATAGAAGGTCTGATAGACGGCCTGTACCTACAAACTGACTGCCTAATGATTCATAGCCAGGACCACTCCACTACTAAACACTTTAGTGTGTAGTAGAGCGATGGGATTAAGTTCACCGGGACATTGATAGTACCGGCAGATGTTGATTGGGTAAAAACTATTTTTGTGGAATCAGATGCACAAATGTTCAAGTAGGGGTAGCAAACATTTTTAGACCATGAAATGGGGTCACGGGCCAAAAAAGGATGGGAACCACTGTCTTGATGGTGGTACCTGCAATGCACTACAGCAGGCCCAAGACGCGGCGTTGCTTCTATCTGCTGGCGCACGTGATCAGCTAGACCACAGAGTGCTAAGGTGTCTCTGGGGACCCCCCGGTCAGGCCAGGAAGGGTAGTAGTAGTGTGTGATTAACCTTTCTGTTGGATATCCTCTCTGAAAAACATTAAGTGTAAGTATTAATGGTTAATTTGTTACACCCAAGTCCAGACACATTATTGCCAATGGAATCCATCATGCAGCATAATGTAACATTTATTAATCAACATTGTTTATATTTTTACGATTTAACAGATGCTGGGACTCATTTTTATCCAAAGGTATCTTGCTCATGGACATTGGAACCTTTCGGCTGTAAAAACCGAACCACTATATCCTGCCCAAATGTTTTGATCGATAGATTGTGCCGGTATGAACTATTGCTGGTAGATGGAAGACGATAAATGTGCCATATTACACTTACCTGTTTCAGAGTAATGTAGGTGATGGAAACATGTGGACCCTTGTTGCAGGACAGCGTGTTGACTTGGAAAGCTCCATGATAAACGGTTCCTCTGGCCATAGACCAGTATTGATCACATAGCACCTAGAGAAGTAAATAAAACATTTTGGGCTGTCAGTCAGGGCTTTATCACAGTAATTCATCAATAAGGAGAAGGGTGTGAAGAAGCCTCCGTGAAATTAGAGATGTATAGGAGGTTACACTGCCAGAATCGTCGATGGGTAGAAGAAACCCCAGGAAAAGAGAAACATAATACAGGGAAAGCTTAGAAAGAAGGTCAGGCCCCGGATTCTTATTAAACAGAGCTATCACACTCAATCCAGAGGGGGTGCAGTGTTGTTTTCTCACCACGTCCTTGTGTCTCAGGGCGGTCACCATGACAATTATACTGACGTTCTGCTCCCAGACCATCCTCCAGAAGTCGGCCATGGTGTTGCGTAAAGGACCCTGAGTGCAGACGAAGTCTCTCTCTGAGCTGCCGCCCTGCATACAATTCACAATGGATCAACGTGATTACTAAACACAATGGCTCGGAGAAGCTACAAGAAGAAACATGAAGCCAGACAACAAGGTCATATGAATCACGTTTGTTCGCAGTGGCAGGTGTCATGCATGGCGAGGGATGGCAACGAGAAGTAAGTCATTAGAGAATTTCTTACAGGCACAAAGTTTGCGTTGATATAGTCGCCATTTGGCTGGGCGTCCTGCAGGGACAGCCTCACCCGACAGTGGTCATCTGTTAACCCAAAGACATGACAGAGATGGTGAGCGTTTCAATAGCAACTCATCAAGCAATGGCTGAATGCCCCCCAACACACACACTTGGTACTTACATGGCAGGATGTGGGGGTAGCGGTTCTTCTCCTTGTTAACCTCCAGTTCCCCTGCCCTAGTGGGCAGTTCTTTGCCAACATCATTTAGCTCCTTCATGGAAATGAGGCGAAGGACACAATTATTACCCAGACTTTCAGAATTTCATGTCATTAACATTTTTCCTGGTGGTTTCACTGCATTGCAGTACCTCAAACTCCTGCTTAAAGCCCCTGTTGTCATTGACAGCGAGTGATTGACATTGTAGCTGGAATTCCTGTCGAATGTGCGCTTTTGAGAAAGTTCGAATTCTGTGAAATACATCAAATGTTGTATTACAGTGTTGTTATACACGAGGATTTTGATATGAAATGATCTAGTCATTTGAACAACGAATTATCAGGCCTTACCTCATGTCTCTCCGAGAGGACCTCCAACTTTATATAGAATTTAAGTTTAGAAAGAGAAGGATGTTACGTGGCACTCTTCTCAAACTAATTCCCGTGGTCCTGACCGTGTTGTGTAGTATTTTAACCTGTGCTGGGCTGCCCTCTCAGCCTCAGGTCACACTTGAAAAGGAGATTTTGAATCTCAATGTATTCAACCTGGATAAATAAAGGTTCAATAAAATATACCGGTTCTAACCATTGTGTTGGTGGTGGTGTTTGTTGTCATTGTAAAAACATTGTTACTTGGAGTTCTTAAACTGAAAAAACCTTCAGGTAGCAGGTCTATCCCCTCCCCCGGTAGGTCTATCCCCTCCCCCTTTTTTCAACAAAAAGAAAATCATAAAACAACATGAAAAAAAACGGAAATGTGGAAATTAATTTGCAAACAAGGTTTGCACAAAACAACAACAGATAAATAAATGCATACAAATATGTACAATATTCAAAAGCCTTTTAACTCCCAACACGAGCGCCATCTAGAAACTATACAGAAACTGCTCTAACAGGTTCTCAAACACAAACAATAGCAGTTGAGTATTGCCTGTTTGTTGCAGGCTGTTGTTACCTTCAGATTGGACGCTTGGTTGTTGTTTTAGCTATCTCTGAGGCCATATGGGAAATATATAGGACTACACCTTTCCATAATATCTTAACAGTGTCTGGTTCCAACAGTGTCTGGTTCCAATATTACTTCCCTCACAGGAAAATCCTCCCTCTCTTCCTTCATGCACAAAGGGGGATGGGTGGAGGGTGGAGACACAAAGAAGAAAAGGGGTGGAGAAAGATCTGACATAAGGTTATAGTAGTATAACCTATACAGGTGTATAATTCAGGTGCATTCCGTAGCTTAATATATTAAGTATTTGATGCCTCTTCTGAATCAAAATTCATATATAAAGGAAACTAATGTTGACAAAGTCAGTACA
>OOFG01086158.1:0-10810 GCA_900323295.1 Molva molva | reverse complement strand
ACAGATGCCTAAACACACACACAGACAAACATGTATAAAACACACACAGAATGTGAGAACACAAACATAATCATACACATGCATATACAGATAAAAGACAAGCAGAATATCATAGCTTGAGGAGATATTCACACACACACACACACACTCACACACACACACACGATCAACCGTCTCTCTTTCTCACTCATTCTCTGTATGCGCAGGCTGCAACACGTACACCGCCACAACTACACACAGATGCACAGGCAGACTCAAAGAGAGAAAGACGTTGCTATGAATCTTAATAGTATGGATGGCAAATGCCTCAACGCTGCTCTAAAACCATTCTGCAGAGGCAACCCTATTGGGAACTGGTGTAACAGGATTGGTATTGAGCCAGGCCCTATAGGCGCCTGCTGCTGCCATGGAAATCACCTCCTCCTCCACCCTCTCTGCCTCAGATGGAAAGAGGACGGGGCACGTCAGTCTTCCAGCTGTTCAATTCTTCTAAGCTTTTTGATTTGCTGTTCCAGCAACTGGAGGTCTCAGGTGGCAGATTCCCAAGTTCATGAGCCCACCGCTCTCTCACACACACACAGTAACACGTGCACGCATACACACACACACACACACACACACACACACACGCACACGCACATTTCTCGGCTACCGCCTCTCATCTGCAGCAGCTCAGTGGACTGATTCACATGCACTTTCTGGGGGATAACGCCTGTGTGTCTGTGTGGGTTTTGTCTCTGAAAACCGAGGCAGAAAAAAAAAATATATAATATATATAAAAGAAAATGTTCTCCACACCTCAGAGTTTCCGCAGCACAGCCAGTATGCGCCCACACGACGACAACTGCCATCATAACACCGCCGTTTTCACCTGTTAGCAATGATTTGGCCTACAGTTACCCTAGCACTATACTATAGACAATACTTATGTAGCCACCAAGTTTTTAGTTTCTTTATGGCCTGAAAAGTAACCCCCGCATGATGAAGGTGAAGCTCTTGGCGTTGAGGTGATGTCGCCCTGTGTCTCGGTATGGAGGTGAAGAGGGGGGGTATGTATATTGGCGACAAGAGAGATGTTAGTCTGTTGGTCAACCTGGTCAAGGAGGAGAACTATAAGGGACCTGCATGTCATAGGAGATCAAGCAGATGAACGGGAATGCTTTGCTTTGATGTAACATAACTGTACTCTGCAAAATACGAAAAGAAAGAAGAAAGAAAATCGAAATGAAGTGTAAATATATTCACAGATGATTTTATTGAGTTTTAAGTTTGATTTTCGTCTCCATTTTGGGTTCTTAATCCATGTACTTCTGCACTTTTTTGTGTGCTGTGTTCATCCCATCAGTTTGGTTGGATCTGGGTGATGATCGGTTCCTGGGACTATGCGTTGCCCGGTGATATCAAGAGAAGAAAACTCTGCATGACAATAAGAAAAGATAGATATTACACACTTTATCTTAATTTGAACATGTTATCTCTTATTAAGCAGTGGCTTCTATTATGTTTTGTAAAGCAGTATAAAAGTTTGTTTGTGTTTTTGTTGGTTTGTTGTTTTTTGACAAAACAATCCATGTAAATATCACAAGTAAAAAATGTATATTTTTACGACTTCTGAGTTATTACTATTTCATTTGCAAATAAAATATTCAATGACAACCTATAAGGTCTGGTGGCATCTTAATTTTTTTCTTAATTATTATTTATTTATCCTATATTTAGCCAGGAAGATCCCATTCCCAATTAAATTGGAAAGATCCACACAGATAAATTCAAACAGATAGTAATGACATCATTGGAATATGTTTGAAGATGTATATGTATGTATGTATGTTTGACAAATACCTATGTACATAGCAGGACAACAATCTATCATCAACTTAATCAAATAGGAGATCTACCTTGTACTTTAATACATACATAATATTATTTTAGGCCCAGATAACCATTGAATTCCATGTGGAAACCAAATCAACAGTGCATTCTGACCTTAGCAGCCACTACGCTATCCCGTCCATGAGGATATTATGCACTGAATTCCACCTAAAGCGCACCTGGATGGATCAGTTCTCCTTATTTCATCATCATACATTTATATAGTCCACCGCTTGATTGTAATTGCTTCCTCTCTTATTAGTATTATTGGCTACAACGTTGATTGCAGCCATCCCATTCTGTACACCACTTGTGGATTATTTGTCAATGACAGGAGAAGAAAAGGTTTCTTGGCCTCACTCCAAAACTAGCTGCCCATGCTTGCTTATCATCTCTCTCTCTCTCTCTCTCTCTCTCTCTCTCTCTCTCTCTCTCTCTCTCTCTCCCTCTCTCTCTCTCTCTGACTTTCAAAATGACACTCCACCCAAGGCGAAGAGGTCAGCGATATCTATTGACTTGTCAGCCGTTTATTGAGCGACATTCATCTATTTTCTTTGAGAAGTTCTCCTTACGTTGTCATGCTATTGAGCCCACAAGATGGAGTGTGTATGTCAACCACTGGGTAAGGAGAGGGGATGTGGCTTCATCCCTGTACAAGTAGAGGTCACTGAATCCTTGGTTCACTGTGGAAGATATTACTATTTATTATTCAGTCATTTAGCAGATGCTCTTCTTCAAAGTAACATCCAGTGAATTCAGATACATGTTATAAAGGAACTTAGCAGCCACTACACTATCCCGTCCATGAGGATATTATGCACTGAATTGCACGTAAAGAGCACGTTGACGACCCGGTTCTCTGAACCGTACTACATGAGCTCTCTGGCATCTGCCATCATTGACATGACTAGCCCGCTCCAGTCCTAGTTTACATCTTCCAGGGCCTCCACATCCATATTAAGGCTTAACAAGGCCAGATATATAGGGTTTCTCTCTGTTCTACATGATCAGCCAAGCGTAATACCGCTGTCACGCCCGTCCTACTGACATGGCATTGCACTCACACACACACACACACACACACACACACACACACACACACACACACACACACACACACACACAGTGCATACATAATTGAAAAGGACTCACTTTTTCATTGAATGTCAAATCATATAATGCAGGATTTAATTTCCTTGAAAACGTAATCAATGTTGATTGTTTCTTTATATTGAAACATTATCTCCCGATGGGTTAGATAGAGTGAATTCATGTGAACACCAGAGGTGGAAGGAAATATGTAGAAGAGAAAAGGACATTGAAAGAGGACAACTTGCCCATAATGAAAAGGAGACACATTTAAACTTGCAAAGAGGACAGACATTTGTTCACAGAATGTAATGATCTTAATTAATCACAAATTAAACTATCTCTTGGTTTAGCTTTATAATCTAGTAAATATTTTTGTATTTTCCTGTATCCATCACTTATATAATTGCACCCCCTGGTGTCAACCAGGAAGCATTCTTTTCTGTTGGCTGTTGTCTAAGGCTTAAGGATAAGGAATTATTTTGAAGTAATTATAAATACTACAACGCATCCTAAATTCCTATAGATTATCTTCGTATTTAACCATTACATGTCTGCGTATACGTAATATACACAGCCTGTTATTTGCAGAGAGCAATTTCGAATAGTTAAAAAAATTAATCTGGATCAGTTTAATTGAGTAGGACCTGATTCATGATTCATGATGAGCTGTCATCATTTTACAGTATTAAGAACTTATTTCTTCATGTAAAATGATTACAATCTGAACAGTAAGTTTTCAATCTGCTGTCAGTGAGTTCAGTGCATTCAAGCTAAAGAAATTAACTTTGCATTTCTCATCAACATCACAAGCATTGGAAATTGTGCATAAACTCGCACTCCATTTGCCAACATCAAATCCACTTCACAGTCGTGTCAAGCTTCACCAAGAATTCCTTGCTTGATGTCTCTTGGTGTCTTGCTGAATCTCTCTGAATAATGGAGATTGTACTCTGACCCACATTGTAAGTATATTTCACTGTCTGCCAACTACATTAATTACAACGCTGCCATTATGCCTCACAGCTAAAGGAGAGGTTAATTGCATGCTATTTTTACATCCCTCTGGCGCTATGATTCCCTTTGCAAACTTGATCTTTGCAAATAGAGGAACTATGAAGAAATTATTCATCAGCCGATTTGCTAACCCATTCTGCTAGCTATGACTTCTTCCCCGTGTGAGCAAATATAAATACATAGCAGGAGGCCTACATTTTAGTTTATGTTCTTATCTTATACTTGAAAATAACTGGTTACTGTACTGTAAGATGATGATCAGACAGATTTTAATTAATCTTGTATCCTGTATGGGAAAATCAGTGTGTAGGCCTATGATTATTTCTATGTAAATCATTTCCATACTAGAATAAACAAACTATAAATATCACCGTAGCAATCTAAAATATGTAATTGTGATAAAGCTATTAGTCAATCTAATTAAAAAAATGATGTGGATAATGAAATCTTCTGAGGCAAGGTCATACATTAAGAGAGCACCTATTAACCAAATTAGCTCTATTAGGCTACCACAATTATTAGACTATATAGAATATCAATTAATATTCACTTCATGGTTTTGAATTATCTGTTGAGAAAGAATACTCTCTATATTTCAGAAACCTAAAGGTTGAGTCTTCATTCTGCAGTGCATTAATGCTTGACTGTAAATGGCAATACTTATCTCTGTCCAATTTGTGTTGATTCAGATAATTTTTTCTATTTTGACGCTCAAGCTGTCTATAAACCCATACATCACATGTGGTAGGCCTACCAGGCTATATATGAATATGGGTGTGAGCCTACTATGGCACTATAGTGCAGAGAACAATGGGAGCATTGCCTAGTGAATAATTACATGAAACACAAAATCTGAAGGAATGCAGATGTCAATATTAGAAATAACTTTATTTTCGAGCAGATTATCAGAAACGTTTTTGGACCAGCATGCTGTGTTCCAGCAGTTTGGTTTGAGTATTTTTATTCTTGTTAAAGGATATCGATGATACATTCACGGATCACTCAAATGAACTGATAGCTGGCTTGTGGTTCAACTACATCGTGAATGGGTTTCCATGGGAGACGGACATTTTACAAGTTTGACCTTCACTTGGATCTTACTTTTGATCGCCGCAAGAATGCGCACAAGAGCGACTCCATTGGCCGGTCTCTGCTGCTACCATTGGGAGCCTTCACTTTCACAGTCGCTGCGTCGCACACTGTCGGTGTAGAACGGTGCCACGGCGGATTCTTTGTGTTTCCAAGGCATGATTCACATTTAAGCATAGCGATAGAATGAGCATGGCCTTTGGTCATCTCGTCCCACAACTGAAGCTGGAAGAGGCGACAGAGGACGGCTTGTTTAGGAACATCTCCATGCTGCACTCTTCCCAGCATGCACTCAACCAACGCGGGAAGACCGTGTCCCCTTACAACACCAGAAAACAACAAAAGTAAGAACAGTAAAAGCTGCCCAATCAATGAATGACTAAGCATTAACGTTGGACGAATGTAATGACTTGCTGGTTCAAAAGTTCCGTGTCAGTTTGGTTGTTTTTTTAGCGTACCTCCGCTGCCCCTGAATGCACACAAGGATTGCCATATCAGATGGAATATTGTTCCAGTAGATTGCTGCACACAGCTTACTCTTTCTTCTCTTTTTTTATTTTGTTATCCCCTCCCCCGTTCTTTTGAAATGCATTGTGAAAATCGGTTATTTTTGTATTTACAGTTAAGTTACTGAATGATTAAAATGTCAGATTTAAAGTGATTTAAATCACAATGCAAAAGTACAATGCAGTTTGAATTCTCCACATGCTCTTTGAAATGTCAACATCATATAGGCTATCTTATTCAGGCTAAGGTGCATCTGGAGAGAAAAACCTTTATAAGAATTGTATACACGCATGTCTACCTGGCTACAATTGGTTCCCTGTTAGTAACTGCTTCACACGAATATATGAATGATATTTGATAAAGAAGTTGAGTGAAAGCATTTCCTTTCAGTCCCTTCATTATCAGTTAAGATTTATATTATACAACAATAAGCAATGAGGTCCAGTGAAATATGACACAATTCTGCCTCATTCTGGCTGATACTAATTCCATTAAAAAAAAACTCCACCATACAATGGGTACTTTATGGCACAAAGCAATTACACTCAGTCTGAATGGCTCCAGTGGATGGCAGCGGTCACCCCAATGGCACTCACATCCTTGCTGGCATTCGATCTGTCTCATGGTGTATTCACATCCACCCTACTGGAGCAGAGGAAGGCAGCAGAGTATGTTTGGTATATTAGCAAATAGCAGGAAATCCAGGTTAAAATAAATGATGCATTAAATAACAACATGCCTATTTTTATATCCAATCCTTTAACACAATGTTACAGTTTCAAATGTGTACAATACATTACCTTGAGAGCTCTTGACAATTTGATATCTTTGATTGGCTTGTTCTCTTAATGTCCACCAATGAATAAGGCAGTATAACTGAGTGGCGTATTGTATTTTGGAGTATCAGATGTTGGTACTGTTTAGCTTTCCACTTGAATTGCAAGAAGACAACGCAATATTAAACGGTGCATTGAAATAACAGCACACCGTTTACAGAAAGCTATGAGAACTGTCAAGCAGGATAATTGAAACGGGGCTTTGTCTAATATTAAACCCGGTTGTTAGCAGCCGCTGTGGTCCTGTGATTAGGCATCTTTCCCTCCCTCTCCTTAAGCCCTTATCAGACCCCCAATGTGATGCCTCTGTCCTGAGAGTCTCTGGGTAATAGCAAGCTAGGCCAGCTATGTCCATGCCAGAATGCACAGCTCACTGATAGTGTTACAATGCTAAGAGGCATCTGTCTAATGATGTGGCTTCTAACGGAAGCTTCTGGGCAGAGAGAGGGACACAGAGAGAGAGAGAAATTATATTTTCACCACAGACATTTCGCTTAATGTGTGAACTATGGCAAGTAGCCCAGGATGTAATCTTTCTCACGGCAAGAAAACAACACTAACAACTTTAAGTCAACTTTGAGGCACACAAAGTGCCTGAGGAGTTCTGTGGGTCAAAAGCCTTGCACTTTTCCTTAAATGTTTATTTAGGAAATATTTGATTCACACAGCCTAATCCACTTAAAACTGTTAAGGGCAATGTCATTTAACAAATAATATGATTTAAGTTTCTTTGACTTACAATTCCTATTTTATTTGCAATTTCAATATTAAAAGCTCAGTTCAAATAAACAGATGTCTCCTGCAATCGAACCAGGCGGAAATGGTCTTGCTGAAGGCAGGTTTGGCTCCTCTTCCTGATCATCCAGGCTTCCTATGGTGACTAGACCGCTTGTGCCCTGGTGCCCAGAGGATTTGGGTATTTTAGGTTTCATGTCATTATCCTGCCAGTCCTTCTGGAAGTTGGATTTGTCTAAAAATCGTAACTTGTCCTCAATTCACATTTGGCCTATATATTCCAACTATTGTGCTGAATTAGACTTGCTTCTTTATATCTATGTACAGCTATATAATGTGAGCGAATGTTTTGCATAAAGTTATGTCAATTAAGACCTTATTCATTATTTGATCATGTTTTCTATGAATTGATTATGAAGTAAACAATAACCAGAGCCCCAAATAAGGATAAATTGTTATCTTTGTCTGATGAGCATCCAGGCAAAACACAATAATTAATTTTAAAATGAAATAATTATGAGACATATAGTATTTTGCTTGATATATCTCCAAAACAATTAATCAATGATCAATATTATAATCAATTTGTTCACTGATGCCTCAACAAATTGTTGTAGCACTAGTAAACTGTAGTCAACCCATGCAGCTATGAGCTTGACAAACTGAAAACTCACTGCTACTTTTTAAGTGACCTTGATGAAGCCAGGATCAGTCTGTTACTACCTTTCTCCTAAGCCTAGTGTGCATTAAAATGCATAGACAGTTAGTGAGTGACCTTGTTCTTGGCTACCATGCAAAAGCATAAAACCTCAGCCAGTTGGTTTTTACTGTGAGTTGATTAGAATGCACTGAGAGTATCACTATAAAGGAATTCATCCGGACAAGCCCCTGGCGCTACCCTAGGGCTGGCGCCCTTCCAAGTGGATAAAATGGTTACATTCGTTATTCAAGCCACTCAATTGGAATCCGCCCAATTAGTAGTCAACACAGTCGAGGGTGATGCAATACGTATTTAGGATGTGGTGGATTGGAGGAGGAGCAGGAGCAGAATCAAATACAACTTTTGTACTTCAAATCTAGTGACAAGGTTGTAACAATCAAGAACTGTTGAAAAAGGCCCTGCATTTATTAAGTTCTGGATTCATTTTTTGAAGAGGCCCTGGGTATGTGTGTCATGCAACACATTCTCCCAGTGAATGGTGGCTGCATTAATCATCTTAATTTCATCATATAGTCCCCCACCCTCATATAGTGTAGCCCAAAGGCACCAATAGAAAATACTTTTTTTTTACGTCTGAATAAAGGTCATGTTCATGTTTCTACATCTGAAACATGAACACAACTCCATTGTAAAAGATTACACGGTTGATAATAATGAATTAATGATCATCAATTATATGTAATATTTGCTCGGCGTCAACAACACACAAATCCATTAAGCTTCGTTATGGATAGGAGAACATTGGATTGTTTTGATTCCAAACCTCATTATGTGTCTCTCCCTGACTTCAAAAACATACGGCTGCAGTTTTCACGTTTCACTGCTACAAAGTTACATACAATGTTTTATCTAATTTTGAGTGTACCATATAGAATATATTTAATTTATAGAAATGGAACATTAAATCTGTGACATATTTGCTGAAAGGCAAAAGATTCCAACTCCATTAAATGGCTGCAGCTCTCGGGTCTAAATTCATTTGTAATCCTCTCTTGTCCTCTGTTTGCACATGGATTATTAATGCAGGTTTCTGTTCGGTATTGGATACGTCATCATTGTACAGTACAAAGATCCTCAAACATTGTCCCTCTGCAGATATACCATTCAGATGCTCTGGGTGTAGTGTTTCACGTGCGAGGGGGATTGAATAAATATTACTTCGCTATTAGCGTTTAGTCTCCTGCCTGTACCTCATGCACAGATAAAGACTTTCTGTGATGGTTACAATGGTACAGCGACAATAACAGTGTACTGTGGCTAATAAACCAGAAACTTTGATTGGTTCTAGGCCATCACAAAAGTTGTGATACACACAATTCTGTCCAGACGGCCTTCTTCACCTGCCCAACATAAAGCTTCAACAATTAGGCCTACAGATCGCAGCTTAGTTAATCTATTCCGCCAAGGTAATTATGTACACAAAATCCAAACAACAACAACTTTAGTCCAATGCAAATTTACTGAATGTCCAGCATTTGTTTAGACAGGACTTTCTTCTCTGCAGTCTTTGCCAAGGCAAATATTATTGAGCCCTTTATTTGATCACCAGCCCAGAGTTCAGTTATGCCATTACAGTACATTACAGTTATGCCATATGTCATGGACATAACTGGTGTCTCAACATGTTCCTGAACAGAACTAAAGAGAGGGAGAAAGGCAAAGATGGAAAAAGAGAGAGAACGGGACAGAGCGACTGTTTATATACATGCGCATGTGTGTCTGTGTTACAATGCATGTAATCACCTGCATCTCTGCATGTTCACATGTTGTACATGTGTTCATCCTGGCATGAATGCATTAAGCAACATCAGATCCCAAAAGTCATGTATTAATACAGCAATTTGGTTCTTTTTTGAAGTACCATTCATTCTGACCAAAAGCCTGACCTTCCCCATGTCACCATCCCCTATTTACAGCATGTAGTTTTCCCCAAGCCACCAAAGGTGTAAACCTCTAACACATCCAGGAGAGGATCCATCTCCTCCAGGGCCATGCGGTGGCAGCCAGATACTAAACTTCCTCGCCTCCTTCTGCTCCTCCAAAGGCGTCACCATGGAGCACGGCTCACCCTAGGGCCCCAGCTAATGAGCCGGCACTGGGAAATTGATTTAGCTGCGCACCTTGCTATCACCATCTCAGCACCAAGATGAAAACTGGGCTAGTCCCCTGGGGTCACTGCTCCGTAAGGCCGCTCAAAGTCATTTCCTTTTCCCTCTGACTGTAGATCCAGATTAATTACACACAAATTACCAGGAAAAATAGGACACAAAAATTGTTTTTGTAGGAGCCCTTGTCATAGGTTTTTCACTGCACAAACAGTCGCTGCCCAGATTTGTGTTAATAGATGATTGTTTTTTTCAAAGGTGAGTGTAATCATCTGATCTCCCTCATCAAATAACAAATCAGTGCAGCGTGCAAATATAATTTCCCTGAGGTAATAAAGGGTTTTATGTGGTAAAAGCCATTTGTACATCTCAATTAAAGTTTGTGTGTTCTTGTAATTAGGGATTTGACTTTCCTGTTCAAATTCTGTCCTGATTGTCTCCGACATTCTCCATCCAAGATGCAAAAGGAAGAAAAATGTACTGCAAATAGCTGTATCTAACTACAACTGACCTATATGTATTGAATTGTATTGCTTACATGATGCATTAAATACAGTGATAAAAGCTGAGAGTTTAGTAACCTTTTCTAATCAGCTACATTGCAATGGCCACATATGACTTATGACATACTGTATGCATTGTGAATATTGTCCACAGGGTGGCAGAATAACATTATTATATACCGCTAGAGAGACTCAAGAATATCAGACGGTTCCATTTTCATAACAAATATATTGAGTGCTCACTGCTAACAGTATGTCTTATCTTTGATGTTTCCCGGAGCATGATACTTATGTTTTCCTGCACTGCACAGACTTGCAACAGATTTGGTCCCTTTA
>OOFG01086154.1:0-11458 GCA_900323295.1 Molva molva | reverse complement strand
AGATGTTGATCCTCCCTGGCAGTTGGAGTCAGCACTTGACAGATTCTGCAATGATTTCGGTAGATGTCAAATGCAGTGAGTGGCTTCTAAGAACTGCATCAATGCTACTGTCTCAATGGAAAATCAAATCAAGTCAGTTAATAAAATATATGCAAAAGTGTAATTTGAGAGTGATATTCAGTTTCAATATAATAACCATAAAATGATTTTAAAAAGTGCCATATCTAGCATATCTTTTTTTCACATATAGTTATTCATATTACAGTAATTATACAAATCTTGGCTTAAAAATACGTTTTGAAGTGAATTTTTGGAACCTCTTATTCATCCTCTTATCCCACAAGGGTTCCCTTGTGAGAAACTTTTTCTTGTCATTCATTCATTGGAATTGATCCTCTTTTGGAATCAGTTCGACCTTTGACCTTAGCTGAAGGATTACTATAGGTGACATTTAGAAGAACATTGTCGTTTCAGAATCGGACTCCATTTTGTAGCCTCGTCATTGCTGGATTTTGAGTGGTTCTTGATTATCGCAAGGAAAAAATGATATACAAGATTACGAGAATAAGGAGATGGTGCTGACCTTTTCTTTCCTTTATTTTAAAAGCTGTTATCAGCAAAATGTCACCATTTACTGCTGCTTCTGAGGTAGAGCCAGACAGTCTCTGAAAGAAATGATTTACGTGATTATTCTGCTAATGGCCCTTTATTGCTAATAATCTTTCTTTGAATGCACTCACCTGCATGCAGACACTCACATACACACACATACACACACACAATGCACTTAGAATTGGATGCTTGGCTTGTGAAAGACTTATATCTTCTATACATCCATTTACAATGTTGGACAAAACATGCTTAAATTATTTTACATTCTATTATATTATTTCAATGTACATGACAATTTTAATATTTTCTTGTGTCTTTCTTTTAAGAAAAGCTTTGTATGACATTGATTTACTTTCTACAGCCAAAGCAATTATTATAACTGAGAGAACACTCCTTCCGTTCCGTGCCTTGTCTCTATAAAGAGTAGAATAAGAGGAGCCAGATAGTGCGTCAATAGTCTACCAGTCTTCCATTTGTGCCTTGGATTTAAATATATCAGTATATATATAAATATATATATCAGTCAGTTGACTGTACACACATGTCTACTTAGGGAAGTTAATGGATGTGGTAGGAAAATACGATGGAGTCAAACAACGATCTGTCGTGCCAGCGTCTGTATCGCATAATGATAAACCCATCAAAATATCCATCAACTATCATAAGGAAGTCGCCATATGTATGTCTCTCTCTGTCTGTCTGCCGCTGAATCTCTCTGCGCCTCAGTATCTCTGTGTCTGTGTAGCTCTCTCAAGATTCAAAGGGTTTTATTGGCATGGAAAACATGCATTTATATTGCCAAAGCACATGTAATCTCCCTCTCTGTCTCTCTGCCTCTCTATTTGTCTTGATTTGATTCATTTGTGATTGTAATTTGTCTTTATTTTACGCCCGATGCGAGGTGATCATTTAAACAGCATGGGCGACGTGAGTCCTACCACGGCAAACATTTACAGAGATGATCCTTCTTTTGGCAGGCTTTCACACCTCTCCCTGGAACATCTTCCATCAGTGCGCAAAGCCCGCTGTCTAGGGTGCTGATCAGCGGCCAACCAACCCAATTGAATCACAGCAATACATCATTGTCATTAAGGACCAGGTAGGGGTTAGGCTTCTTGCCCTACAGCTGACCTTGGGGTTTGAACACATCCCCTTCCAAACGAAGGAATACAAAACAAAATTCAAACCCTCGGTCACAAAATGTTTTCCTGAATATCTCTGTGACCCCCTCTTATCCAGATGGGGCTGAGCCTGGTCGATAAGCCAGGCTTTCCAGCCCCGTGGCCCAAAACCCTGAGATCCTGTCTAAGATCTGATGGCTGGAACTGGGTGGATTTACTCAATGTGCACAGTGCCTCTGTACAGAGGCTCATCCAGGATCATGGTTGAGGTCGCATTAGCATGTGAACTTTGCCTTGGCACTGAGAAATGAGACGCTTCAAACAAGCAATTACAGAAAGGATAGAATCCTTGTTGCCGCCAATGAAAGGGGCTGCTGTTTTACAGAATCCCACTCAACTTTTTAATACTCTCCAAAAATAGTTTGAATACATTGTCACTATTTAGAATTTTCTTTAATTTAATTTACTTGTACACTTAAGTTTGTTTCTCCTTCTGGTAATACTGTTTTACAAAGCAAAAGTTGAGTTGCTTATGAGAACTATAAGGACATATCAAAGTAAACTACAAAACTTGTAGTTTGATTTGAAATCCATGATGAAATCCTCCAAAAGTTGAAACTTTACAAGTTTTTTGAAACAAACTCATAGCTGATGTAAATTGCATTACGGATTACAGGATTCGTCTTCAGTAGCAGTAGTTCATAGTCAGTATAGATTCCTCTCGTGTATATATATATATATATATATATATATATATATATAGTTTATATATTCCTTCACTTTGTTTTAATGCTTCACTATGTGTGCTCGAAGACCTCAAAGTTTGAAACCTCATAAAAGCTGATCCGCAAAGCTCACATCGATGTAGAAAGTGTTGATAGGTGAGACAAACACTAGATCAAAAAAAATAAAAAAAGATGTTAAAAGTCTGGTCCGAGCTTTGGATCCTAGACGTGGAGAAATAAAAGCTTAGGCCAGCAGGGACAGCCTGACCCACTTCCTTTAGCCTCAGGAAAGCCATGCGCAACCTGGAAACAACAGGCTCGATTAATGACCACAGCATATAGGTGGGTACCTCATAAAATAGAATATCCATTGCCAGGAAGGGAGGAATGTGATTTGATCATTGGAATTGCAAAAGAGAAATATGTAAAGAATCTTCATGTTTTTATGATGTTTTGTGGAATGTTGAAATTGTTGAAACCATGTATCGGTCCTTAAAACAATACATGGACTCAATCCTTCACTTACAAAAGTAGTTTCATAGTTCTATGGCTGATCAGTCTGTGACACTGTTAAAAAAACAAAAACACCAGGATTCATGATCACAACATATGTCCTCAGTAAATGTTATCTGCCAGCTTTAAACCTACAGGTTTTCTTTTTTTGTAAAATGTTTGGACTCACTCCTTGACTTCTCATAGTTTTTTCCCTGGTTGTGGATGGCAACCGTTCCGCCACCTCCGCCCCCCCACTGTTACCCCATCTGGACCCACTGTGTAACTGTCACTGTCAACTGCAGTCGCTGTGGTTACCGTGACCAAACCGCCTCTGCCCAGGGTTCCCATAACCACCATGCATCTGCCAATCAATTTGTCAGCAAGCCAGCAACCAGCCAACCGCTGTCTCTGAAATGATCATGTTTGCCGAATTCACAAGTCTGTATGTCACAGAACGATGAAAGACACAGTGAAATGAAAAGGGATGTTTTTGTCTTGTTAGTTCCACAGTTATCCACAGGTTCACCTTTTGAACAAATTGTACCAAAAAAGAAAGAAATTGTAAAAAAAAAGAAAAGAAAAATGTGTTAATATTATAACATACTTTCACTCCCTGGCTACAAGTAAAGCTAACAATACTGGCTAACACATGATTCGCATTTCATCACTTTTGCAGAATCAATTTCTTAATGATCATAGAATAGGTCACATTATGAAGGTTAAATACAACCCATTTAAGGATATGTATAATTCTCTATTTGATATAATCTTCAAAATCACAAATACATAACGCAATTACAAAAACATCTCTTTTATTTATTTTATAGATCTATTTGTGTTTTTAGTAGGAAAATACAAAAAGCAGATCACCAGAATGAAGGGAAAAGGGTCCAACCAAGATTGTAAAAAGGTTGAGACGGGTCCCATATTTATCTCCTGGAGCTGCCGTCCACCTGTGTCTACATTCCGCTTGACTGGAGCGCCTTGTTTACCAGACGGACATTTTCTCTTTTCCGTCGGATTACTGCGGTTTCATCCGAACTCCATGAGGAGCGTCCATCTGCTCCGACAGATCTTACAAGATGGCTACAGGATGACACCAATGGCACTATGGGGAATTGGCCTAAGTACAGTTTTAAAAAAACAAACCGCTTTTACAAAGAATTCCCTTTTTGGTATCTTTTTTTTTTCTCCATAAGCTCAGTCGTTAACTAATTCAAGTTCACTGGAATTAGTTGTTCACTGCAAGTTCACTTAAAATGTTCTAAATAACTCAATTCTGGTGGTGCACAATCGAATAATACATTGGGAATGAGGTTACGCCCTTAATATGCTTTAATGCCAATTTACATTGCTAATGTTGAGAGATCTAAACATTGAAAAAAAAACCTTCATTACTCACTGTTTTATCACACATGAATAGGTTTAAAGATGTTTATGCTTAACAGAAAAGAGGGAAAAAATATTTGACAGAGCCCAAGACTTGAATGTACAGCTAGAACATTTAAAACAAGCGGCAAATACAAAGAGAGAAGAATGCAGGTACTCTGTGGGTAAAGCCATCTTACCTCCCAGAGGAATGGGCTGACAAGAGTGTGGGTTAATTGTACGGTTCAACGATACACTCATTGAGGTCATGGCAAGCCACATCACCAAGAGGGACTGAACAGAAAAGAAACCCGGGAATGGAGTTCCGCCATCGACCTCTTCTCGCTGGATAAAGTGTCCTCATAGAGGAGGCATCGACAGTCTGCAGTGCTAGAAGCTGTCAGAGACACACAACTGGAAGACACTATGTGGCCTAAAAAGATACACCATCCATCCCAATTCTGGATCCACCAACTCTCTTCCCGAATGATTCTAACCAAATGCTCTGGACAATGACTGGGTGAAGGTGCTACTGCCACACTGGTAGATCCAAAAAGAGGCACAGCTGTCAGCGACACACATCTGGAGTAATTGTGTCTTTGCTCTACACACTGCCCTGTTGGTTGGATGTCAGACACGTCAGACTGTATATATTCATGTCTGATTGACAACTAACAGTAGAAGGCAGTGCAAGAAACACTACCGACTGATGCACCAAGTGCATTTTAGGATGTCATCATCAGCTTTTGGATCAGCATTGCAAAAGTAGATAGTAGAGAGAACGTCTATGTTGCTTTGGTGTGTGAGGAGGTTGATTTTACAGTGCAGCATGTGGAGCGCAGGTATTCTTGCAGCTTAATACTTAATACTATTCCTTGCCATCATAACATACTAGATATATTTGGTGGTGATGAGATGTTGACCATTTCTCTCATGTCGTCTACCATGGTCAGATGAGAACCTCCTCTTCAGTAGCTAAATGCAGGATTTGGGGGTTTGCACTGACCAGTGGTGGCGACAGGTGGCACAATGGGACGGGCTACACAGTCCTGGTATAGGGTGAATAATCACGTGAATTTATATTAATTAAGATTAATAAACTAATGTAAAATACATCCACTTTTGCAATTTAAAGTCATAATGGTATACTAAATAACAATAGTTATGAATTAATTAATACTAATATAACTAATAATATGAAGCAAAAAATGTAACAATTTGTAATGTACACATGAATCAATACAGGTTTTGGTTTATATTTTTCAGCTAATAATAATTGTCTTGAGAAGTGCTAAAGATGCCAGATATATATCTTTGAATTTCTGAATTACTATGGCAGTGGAACTACCACTCCCTTGTCCAGATGTCTGTCTCAGAGATCACTCTGTGAGCCAGAACTGCCAGAGAGACACTAAAACTACACACATTGGTACCTCTCCTGGTAGTTTGGTGACGTTTCTTCTGTTAATAGAAACTATTTATTCCCTACCACCTGTTTATTATTTATTAACGTCCTCCATGGACAATCCAATTAAAGTGTTAGTAACTGATAGTCATCCCTGTGTATGTGTGTGTGTGTGTGTGTGTGTGTGTGTGTGTGTGTGTGTGTGTGTGTGTGTTTGTGTGAGTGAGTAACTCTGTGTTCCCAAGCCCAGAGGCAGAAAAATGACTTTGTTCACATCAATTTAAAAAAATCAAAATTGTAAAATGACCATATCGGTCGATTTAGCAAGTCTGTGTTTACGTGGTTGTTTCTACCCAAACGAGTTTCACGGCAAATTCTGTCCAGCTATGTTAAACGTGGCATATGTGTTATTTCCAACAGAATGTTTTATCAATATGGGGAAAAAAAATTGTACATTCTCACATTATGGTTGATGGTATCGATAACGTAGTATTATTGCTAGTCTTCTCAAGTAGTGTATTTCATTGTTTTGTAAAAATACAAAATCAGAGAATTCCAAGAATTGGAAGCATTTTATGAGTCTGTTCCGCTTTATTGTCATTATATTAAAGATTGGCCCGTTTGAGATCGTAGCCATGAAGACCATGTTTCTATGGTTATGAGATATTACCATACACACTTGTTACGAGGCCACCTTGTGAGTGAATGAACACTAGGACATACATTTGCCCATTCGGCACCTATTGCATGCCAAACCGAAAGGAGAGATGCCTCTTCTGGATGCTTCTCAAGGTTTCTTCCTTGATAGTAAGGTTTTTTTTCCTGGCCCTTTAGAGGGCCTGGGGTAACTGTGTGTCTTAAAATGTGGCCTTTGAAGCTCTTTAAGACTAACTGTGATTGAAGATCTATTTACATTCAACACACGTCAATCAAATAATTACAAATCATGGTATTGTGAAGCACACTAATTAAAGTGCTGCTAGTGCAGCCTAAGTTTGTTCGTAGTCCACTGACCAAACTTATAAAAGTTCATAGTTGATGGGAGAGTATCATGTAATTATGAAATATCTTAAGCAATGCTGACATATTTTGCTGTAGATGACCAATAAATAGTGCAGTTTCTCTAACTGCATACCACCTTGTACACACTTACAGAATATTATATTTGCTTAGAATATTAATCACTACAAAGATGTTTAGTACTATATATATATAAACATATATATATATATATATATATAAATATATTAAGTACAGTGCATGTGCATTACCTTACATTACCCTTTACGATAGTGTGATACACATGGAGAGAGAAGCGTAGATTTAAAATAACGGTTATTTCCCAACTTGCCTTGCTGTGAAATGAAGGTGTATTAAAGGAGTGATATTATGCCACCAGTGGACTGTAGGTGGATCTAGGTCCAGTCCAATCTAGGACACTCCTACTTGTGATGTCACTAAAACACAGGAAAAGGCAGATTTTCAAACGGCTTCTAATGGCTAATCACACTTGCACCTGGTGGCATAGTCGAGCTCTGCTGTTGGTGGAGAGAATATCTCTGTCAGCAGTTCATTTTAGGAACCCATCTGCTCGGATTTTAAAAAGGGAGACGGTGCGACACAAACACTGATGACTTCTGTGGGCCAGCCATAGTTCACCATATGCTATCGGAAGAGCAAAACACATGACGCTTGGCTGACTATCTGCTGCGATCACTGGGACATTGTAACAGCAAGAGAGGGGGGGACTTAGAAAAAGGAGAGTGAGAGAGAGAGAGAGGGGGGAGAGAGACATTCAAAAGGGCTGATGAAAGGGAAAAAAGGGAACATATCAGGGAAAACATAATAGACTAAAAATAGACAATGCTGCTACATTGGTAACAATGGAAAGTATACAAAATACAAAGAATACAAACACAATTTTGAAAGTGTTCTTTGTATAAAATAAATATTTGCAATTGTGCCAAAAGGCTAAACCTGCCATTTTTTGCAAACATTTTACTCAAACCTTTTTTACATGCACACAAATATGCACACACATGCACACACACACTTTCCTTCTAAATGTCTCTCTGTAATTCTCTCTCCCTTGCTTCTTTCTGTCTGTCTAGGACTTTCTCTCTCCCTCTCTTAGGTTCTAATGACAGTATGGCAGTCTACCATTACACTACGAGAAAGACCGATAGAACTCTTCGCTTTGAAGGGACCAAGTTTAAGAATCAGAAATTCCTTCTCATTACTGGCACCTGTGGCCAGTAAGTGAACTGCAGCCTCCTCGAGCTCTGCATTAAGATCACTGTAGTGCGAGCTCCGTGGGTTGAGACAGTTACAATCATATACTAATGTAAGTTATAATCATAAATAAACATACAAATTATATGAAGGAACAGACATTTTTGCCATTATCTGCACTTAGACGTAACGTCCTTCCTTTTTCCAGGTAAATCCGGCCCCGGTTCTGTTATAATATAAATCAGCTCACAGGCTGTTCTACCCAACAGAGTCGGTGAAAGTATTTTTTTGTTAAAATGCAACTTGTTCATTTATTGGCAATTTGAAGCTTATTATGCATGTACAAATCCTGCACATAGTTCCTTTAAAGCCAGTGCCCTGTTCTCCTGATGGCAATGCTCTGCTTTAATAAATCCTCCCCCACTGAACACAGGGGCCAGGCAGAGTCTGTAGACCGGGACCCATTAGGGGCCCCAGAGTTCTCATCCAGTTCACTCATGGGGTGATTGAGAACTCTCTATGGTCAGGCCCCACCAACCTGAGAGGAGATTTTCCCTGCGAGGGAAATGGAGGGAGCAGTTACGTATCTGTTAGAACTTGAAAGTGTTTATTATCAGATCAATGCTACACGGCACCTAGGTGACTTTTGCTGGGCTCCTCCAAACATAAGTACGCAGGCTGGTGGTGTTGAAATCCGGTTTATTGTGAAGTTTGCAGATAATGATACATGGGCTGGTGCTCCATGTTCCCATGCAGGAGATCTCTCCCCGAGTGTGTGTGGAGATGGCTGGTTTATCCCACTGATTACTCAATGTGCAACAGGTGTGAAGCCACACACACTCCCATATACCCCCAAAACCAAATTGAAGCCTACCCCCCCCAAATCGCATAAAAAAATTACATAAACTGGACTCTAAAACAGGGTAACCATACCTAACGAAAACAAGCAGACTCTTTCCAGGGTTACCATACCTAAAATGAAACAAAAACAACCCCCAAACCCCATTGTCCCCACACCTCCCCAGGGTGACTCGCCAATCCACCCTCCCCCTCCATCCTGGAGACCAGAGGCCTGGGCTGCTGCCTTGTGTCAGTGGACATGGCTATGGCAGGGCTGTCTGGACGGGCTGGGGGGAGGTCCAACAGCTGGGCTGCGGTGCTGGCTGGGCCTGGGCTGCGATGGGCTGGATGCCGGGGTGGCTAGCTGCAGACAGTTGCCTGTGGCGGTCGTCGTGTTGCCTCCCCGTCCTCCGCTGGTGGTGTTGAAATCTGGTTTAGTGTAAAGTTTGTAGATGATACATGAGCTGGTGCTCCATGTCCCCATGCAGGAGATCTCTCCCTGAGAGTGTGTGAAGATGGCTGGTTTAACCTGTGCACACTGATTACTCATGTGCAACAGAGGTGCAGCCTCACCCAGCCCCAGACTCCAATCAGACTCAGCCAGTTGAGGCTGCTTAACCCAGCCATCATCCACACACACTCCCACATTTACTTACCTGACTAAGGTAGTAGCTGGAATTATGTGATTTTAACATTTACTAAAAATGTATTACTTGTAAATTAAATAATATTCTACCCCAGGAAGTAGCAACTTATTAGTTTGCCAATGTTTTTCTCATTCGTTTGTTATTTGTGCCGCATTATGCTTTTTTTGTTAACTTTGTTAAGATTGAACGTGCATTAGGTAAAATGTAAGAGCTATAATTTGGGTGGAATGTGTGCTAATTGCCATCCGTCAGTTATCACCTCAAATGCTCTGCACGAATAGTTGTTCTGGTAGATCACGTACCTGACTCTGCATGAGACAATTTCTTTCTATTTTCCTGGCTAATTTTTGACCAATCAAGGCATCTCTTACCAGATGTTCGGGAATCCATTGTGCCTGTAAATCACAAATCTTGCCCTCTTCCTCTCTTTGTTGCTTTCTCTCTTAACAACTCTCACTTCTTTAAGTAGTGCAAATGTTTCATGCGGCCTCTGTTGGTCTTCACCTAGCCTCAGCCTCTTCCACTCATTTGCTCTACTTGAGTCATGGGACTCGTCCTTACCGTCTCATACTTAGAGCAAGTTAAGCTTGTAAGTTCGATAAACTCAAGGCACGATTCTCATTGGCTGTCAGCATTGTCACTCACAGAAATGCAGGCACAACATGGGTGAATCGGGTTTATTCATGTACTTTTTTTTTGGTAGACAGCTGAGCATTTGTTGTAAATCACATTTTAAATCACATTTGTTTCACCAATAGGTTTCACCACGGGTCTGTTTTTCTAGAAGTAATATCCCTGGCATGCAGTCCATGATAGGTTGCGCTTGCATATCAATCTAGTCCTCTTCCTGATAAGTAGGCGGTTATTGGCACAGCTAAAAAAAGTTAACCTGTTAAATGTGTAAAAAAATGTACTGACATATATATGACGAATATTACATGAAAATAACAAGGGAATATTTTTTACCATCAATAATTCCCATTTAGACCACATATATAGATGTAGATATGGAGGTATGGATGGATAGGTTTCTATCTCGCTCTCGCTATCTGTACCCATCTATCCAGTATGTTACAAGGAACAATCTGGCTCCTTAATCAAGGCCTTATGACTTACTAACCTGCCTCTGCCATTTCATTTCATTTCCCAGCAACCTCACGTGCATGTTTATGAAGTCTTCTGCGTCATTTACTTTAACTGAATAATTATGGCTTAATGGCATCTTGGTGATAAATGAGTTCCAACAACAAACCTCTTTTTATCATCCACGGTTTCAATTTAAGTGAAATTGATGTGTGTCATGTGACATGCCTTTTGAGATTTGTTATCGCTGCAAAATATTTGACGCAATAAACTTGTTTCTCTGTGCTAATCATTTCTGTTTCTTAATAATAGTCTCTTTTTTAATTGAAACATTAATAACGCTAACTAGAAAACTCACTGGGGATTGATGGTAATCATCCCGGTAATCAAAGAATTGATGGTTTGTAGTCCTTCAAAGTGTTACATTCTTCCAAGCAAAGATGACTTTGCATCTTGTCCGTACACTAACTAAAGGTAAAATAAGTCCATTATAAAACACAAGACAGGTGTACAGTTTAAAGTATTGCACACATACACACACATACACACTCTAATTGTTTATATTAGATACGTCGTGCATTAAGTGACCTAGTTTGTGTTATTTGGGAGAAGGTCGCTGTGTTAGTACATTCACTTTTGGTATATCGACGCCTTCCCTTCCGTTCTCAAGACGTGGAAGTGTAGAAGACGATGTGGGAATAATTAAAGTGCAATCGTCTTCCAGTCACACCTCATGCATTTCCACAGCTCCCTGCCTGAGGTAGCATACTACACATAGTCTCACTGAGCCACAGTGCATCTTATTATATATATAGAAAGTGAAACATAGAGCTAGTGCGAGAGAGAGAGAGAGTGTGAGAGAGAGAGAGACAGAGAGGGGAGCGATGGAGAAGGGTGAGAAGGAGAGGATGAGCGAGGATACAATACCAA
>OOFG01086150.1:0-10380 GCA_900323295.1 Molva molva | reverse complement strand
GAGCTTTTACCCAAAGTGTCTGACGGTGATTTCAGATACAGGTCCTAAATGAGCTGGGTCACCTTGCTCAGGGATGCCTACAGGTAGACTGCGGACATTGGGGTTCGAACCCAGAATCTTTTGGCTGGGAGTCAAACACACTAGGAACACCGGACTCGACACCAAACGCACACGCACACACCGTACCTCTCTGAGAAGCAGGATGAAAGAGGCGAAGTAGAAGACGTAGACCATGCCCACCAGCCAATGGAGGAACATTGTGGTGCCAGGGGCGGAGTCGAAACTCTGCAGACGGTCCTTCAGTGTGGCATCAAACATTTCCTGCAACACACACACACACAGTCATGTTTTTTTTTCGGAAATAAACACTTCTTAAGGTCACAATCTCGAAGATTTATATATAAATGAATGTTTGTTAGTCACTATCTATCGCCGAATGAGGGAACACAAAGGGGATTGAGCCTGTGGCCCACTGATGAAAGTCCTTGCATTTGCAGTATTGTGAATGTTAAGAAGTGGGTGTACTGTAGCTCTGGGACAAAGTGCAGCTTATCGCCAAAGGTGGCGCCAAAGAGAACGAAAACGGAAATCTTCGAGATTACCACTTTAAACTGGTTTTAACCTTTGTTTACCTTTGCTTTTCAAATACAGGATTTTTGCATTTGATACAAATTCTATAATTAGTCATTTAACATACTTCATCCAAAGAGACTTGGAGTGAATTTAGACTGCGGCCCGGTAGGATTTGAACCAAGAACCTTTTGGTGTGGTTCAACCACTCTAACCACTAGACTATCTGCCTGCATTCATTTAACCGTTTAACCATTAATTGAATGTGAACCTATATTTTACAGTGTGTGTCAAATGGGAGGAGTTTGAGCAGTGTGATTGACAAACCAATGAGCAGATGTCCAGCCACCAGCCGCAAATCAGAGGAAACAACCCTATCTCCATGACAACCAGCAAGGAGACCTGCGATCCCCCAAAAACAAAGCAGGGGGAAAAAAGCAGAACAATATTTATTGTTAATCCGACGACAGAAAGCTAGTCTCTCCCTCCAAAAAAGGCAGAATCTGCATTCAGAGCACGGTGCGCGGCGATCGAGGGGCTGCTGGTTACCTTGACGACGATGTAACAGACTCCCAGGAGCCGTCTGGATTTCTGGAACCTCACCAGGGAGGCCAGCGTCTGGGAGACTCGACGTTAAGGACCCCACACACAGGAACACTCTTCTTCACGCAAATTAAAACTATAACCAATCCTAAAACAGCAACTTCAACTCTCACGGTTTATTCACTGATACATAAGTTCTGTCACTATATACCACAGACAGAAACCTAGTTATGGCAGTTAGTAGGTTATGGCAGTTCAGATGAAGAAAGAAAAACACTCGGAATAGCTTTCTAGCTAACCAACCAACTGACAACCTAACTAGAGAGCTAGCTAGTCTCAGCCTCTTCCGTTCATCAGCACTATGTCACCATGGTTACGGAAAGGCTGGCTCTACACAGGCGTACAGAACACACACACCGAGCATGTGCGTTCTGTGCGCGTGCTGCTTCGCTCTGGTTCACTTCCAGGATACATGGCAGACTATGAGTACGGCTGCCAGGAGAATGTAGCCCAGTATGGTGGTGAGAAGGCCATCGAAGTGGGAATCTTTAACCTGCAGCATCCACAACAACAACCACATCAGTAAATACACAAATATATTCACTTCTGTTCCTCAACAATGTCTAACAATGTACACTATTGACACTCTTCCAATTATTATCCTCTTAATATGAGACAATCAAATCAATGTGAAATACCTTTCAGCTAAAAAAAAAAAAATAAAAAAAAATCAACCATGCAAAGCGACAGCCAGCTCGTCAGGAGCAGTCAGGGTTAGATGTCTTGCTCAGGGACACCTCGACACTCAGCTAGGAGGAGCCGGGGATCGAACTACCCGCTCTACCTCCTGAGCTAAGCCGACCCTCGACATGTCAGTTCTAATACGTACATTCATTTCACATCTTCTCTTATTATTCATTTTTAAGTACTTACGTTTTCTTCCAAGCCGAGGCCTACGACGGAGAAGTGTCCGATGTGGTAGGGGCAGAACGCTGTGGGGACGAGGGAGTATGGAGGGGAGGTTAATGCTGCGGTCAGCTGTTACCTGGTCCAGGTAGGTAAGTAACCAGCTGTTACCTACCTACTCATCTCCACCTCAGCTAAGACCTCCTAAAGGTCTTTTCTTGTCTGAGCTTCCCTCACTGAAATTACATGTACGGAGGCCTGATTTTCCTAAAATGTGTCAAATGCCTCATGTAGTCCAGATACGCATCTTTAGCATTAGGTGTAGTAACACCATGTAATACATGACAATGTAATACACCTCATTTAATCAGGTAAAGAGTCTTTTGTAGCCAAGTGAATGCTAAAGAGTAATTTCCAAATGCAATTCTGCAGAATAGTTTCGTACACATTAAGAGGAATGAAGAAGTCACTTAGTATCAAGTCATACGAAGCCACTCCGAAGCCAATATGAAGTGCGACAACAGGATTCCAAGAGTCTGAATGGATCTACTGCTCTGGGATCTACAGCTCGGGTCTGGTGAGAACTCACCAAACACCAGGATGAACAGTGTGTTCAGCGACACCACCCAGAACACATGCTCCTGGAGGGACACACAGGGAACCACACATCATATCATTCATAACATCGCTATGCGGTGTGTGCCTGTTAATCGGTGAGTAAATTTCACTTTTCCGTTAGATTTTTTATATTGTATTTTGTATATTTTATTCTGTGATTCTTTATTTGATTCCATTTACAGTTAGTGTTTTGTATTTGTGTATTTTGAACTTAGAAACTCGCCAACAAACCAGAAAAAATGTATGTGAACACTGTCACGGTAATAAAGCTCTTACTGATTGTGAGTGTGAGTGTGTGCACGTGCATACGTGCACATACACTTACCAGGAAGACGAGCGAGCCATCCAGACCGAGCATCTACAAAGCAGGAGAAAAGGAAATGTCAGTCGACTCCCATCAGCGTCCTGTCCAGCTTCAGGCATGAGCATCAACACTGCCGGGGTTAGGGGTTCGAGTCCCACTGGGGCAACCCGTGCCTAGAGATGTATGCGCTCATGGTATCGTAAAAAGCTTCGGCTTACAGTGTCCCCCAAATGGCATGTAGACATGCAAACATACATATACATGTGTTAATTTATTTATCACCATGACAACTGGTTGAAACGGCATCTCTCACCCTCTCCCAGGTCAGCTCCTCTGCAGCGCGGTCCCATTCCAGAGCGTTCCAGTTCAGGTCTTCTGCACACCACCAGACACACAAGAATAAATCTACTCTGTCAGTTTCCAATTTACTCACTTTTTTTAGTAAGGTACTTTTTTTTATTGTTACTGGCAGTTGGCCTTCTCCTGTTTAATGCCATGTAGTTTCCATGCTTCTATTTTGTATAAAATGTGGCGGTCTGCCTATGTGTTCATTTAAATGTCCCTCTTGGTATTATGCTCATGAAACGACTTCCCTGCTCTACCATTGTATTGTGATGTATCTAACCAGCAAAAAGAAAAGGCGATAAGATAAGGAGATAGCCTTTAGAAACCCCTGTCGGCCATGCACTTCGACCTTTGAACCCCCCCTCACCTTGGCCTCCATTGTTGCCATCGGCAGCTTCTTCCTGCTGCCCCTCCTCCTCCTCCTCCTCCTCCTCTTCGCCCTCTTCGTCGTCATCTTCCTCTTCCTCATCGTCCAGCTCGGCCTCCTCTCCCGCCTCGGCTGGTTCCAGAACCGGGCCCTCGGGAGCCAGACCGGGGTCCACTGGTGCTTCCTTTGGAGGCACAACCCATTGAAAATACGTTGAAAAAGCAATATATCCGTGGGCGAAAGACGCTGCAAAATCATTCTAATGAACTGCTGAAAAGCGGTTGGTGCAAACAATGGAAGAGCGTGTTTGGTTTGGCCGGCCGCTGCTGACCTCGTTGCGCTCTGCTTGGTCAGGCTGGTGCGGGGCTGGGGGCTGGTGGTTGTGCTCCAGCCAGTTGGGGGGCCCGCCGTGCACGATCTGCTCCCTGAGCCACACCAGACTGATGAAGGCACACAGGGTGCACGTGACCACAAAGCAGCCCTGCAGGCAGTCGGCCAGCAGGTTCTCCCTGGGGGTGGAGGGAGGAGGAGATGGGGGAGGAGGAAGAGTGAGAGGAGGATGGAAGGAGGAAGATGAGGAGGATGGAAGGAGGAAGATGAGGAGGATGGGAGGAGGAAGAGGAGGAGGAAAGGAGGAGTGGGAGGAAGAGGAAGAGGAGGAGTGGGAGGAAGAGTGAGAGGAGGATGGAAGGAGGAAGAGGAGGAGGATGGAAGGAGGAAGAGGAGGAGGAAAGGAGGAGTGGGAGGAGGAAGAGGATGGAAGTAGGAAGGAAAGGAGGATGAAGAGGATGGAAGGAGATGGACGGAAGAGGAGAGAAAGAAGTGCAGGGAGGAGACGGAGGAGAGTGGAGGGAGAAGGTCGAGAGAGCAATAATTTAAATAAAGTCATAATCAATCATACAGCATGTACATGACACATGTGCATATGTGGTCACCATAAGAGAAAGTAGGTGTCGCAACAGTAACAGTGAGCGTGTGTGTGTTGTAGAGGTGAGAGATGAGTGCTGTCTTACGTTGAGAGCATGTCTAGCGGCAGGGTGAGGAGCGAGCTCACGGAGCCCGTAAATAAGCACTTGTAGATACGACCTGTTAGGGATAAAGACAGTTAATGCCTGCTAGCTTAATGTCAATTACATCCATGTTTTCATTCATAAATCTCACATACAACACTTGTGTCCATAGCGGGCATCTAGCTCAAAGACGCATACAGGTAGGCTGGGGACATAGGGGATTGAAGCCACCCAGTACCTTTCAGCTGGGAGTCAGAACACCCTAGCCACTAAATGATCCTGCTCTTTTGTAGTTCCTATGATGGAAATCTCAGACCAACACAGCGACCAGTGCTGTAGTGATTAGGACCTACATGCAGTGAGCGGCACCACGCCCAGCCAAGCGAAGGCTACCAGCGTGTAGTGGAACCAGTACCGGATGGCCGTCCCCACACTGGTCACCAGCCCTGCAAAGATGTCCTGGACCGGCAGTCGCGAGGGCATGTCTGGGGAATAAACTGGGAACGGGGAGGAGGGTGTTTATATCTATGCATGGTACATGGAAGACTCATCTGAGATTTTCGTGGGAATTGAGGAACGTTGCTACTTACTTGGCGTAAATGCAAAACGGTGTTTGCATAATTCACAGTATTCTTTTTGGCTGTGTTTAAGCCACAGTAGCAGACTGTAAAAAGAAAATCATGAAATATACATGATAAGTGTGGTATCCACTACCCTTGGTGAATTGATCAACCAATTTAATCAACTAGGGTCAGGGGGGGTGTCATAAATATATGACCTGTTAAGCCCTTTGAGACTGTACCTGTGATAAAGGGCTATACAAATAAAATTGAATTGAATTGAATTGAATCAACAAGGGTAGTGCAATAGGTGAACCAAAACGCATAGGAAAGCGGTGGAACCTGGGCTGACTGACACATACCATTCCTGGTGGATGAACTTGATGCTGCCAGTGCAGACACACGGGTGGTAGAGGGGCTTGTCGTAGGTCCCCTCGGAGCGACATACCCGACAAATGTCTGCAGAGACACAGGGACGGATTTAGTTGCCATTCATGTATCGTGTTTGTGACTGCTTCCTTTAATAGCTTGGTCAGTTTTCACTACAGTGAGACGACACAGATGACCCGCCACTGTGATTCGTACATGATGTGTATTTGTGCATACACTTTGCCCCGCCAGTCAACCTTTGACTTCATGATCCCCTGCATTTTTCATTTTCAGGTACTAATGTGTTTTTGCAAATAAGGCCATGACCCAACAATCAAATATATATGGAAATACTTAAAGCTACTGTAGGTATGCTTATTTACCAATTATGCTTTTTCAATTTTGCACCATAAAATGTATTAATGTGGACACACTGTCTACTGTGAGTGAGTAACATTGACCAGTCTATCAGCAGTGCAGAGATATTTTATTCTCAAGTATAACAGCAAGGAGCACTCCTAACCAATTAGAGAAGCTCAAAGATCTGTCAAATGCTGTCAATTAACTGGACAGTTCTGGGAAAAACAATGGAATATCTCTGCACTGCTGCTACAATTGTGAATGAAACTCACTCACAGCAGAGTGTAAGTCAAGGTGATGACGTTAAGATAGGTTTAGGAGCAAATTGTTACAAAAAAATATTACCTACTGCAGCTTTAATTTCATCCCAACTAATGCCTTTGTAAGGGTTTTAAACAATAATATCAACTGCTGCCTCTCATTCATAGGATATTATAATGCATTTTTTCATTAGTTAAGTCATAACCATGTGTAACACACCAAATCTAACCTGTACAAAGAGTGTGTTCTATTCTGGTGGGAAGTCCATCTGTTTATGGAAAGTGCTTGACAGTAGCCTACCACGTAAATAAAATGCATGCCACCATTGCGTGCCGTTGGCCCGACCCTCGCAAAAAGATAGACCGAAATTAGCCTTCACCTTTGCCTAAACTTTAGAATAGCCAACGAAATATGTTTTTGTATTCACAGCAGTGCCAAAACACTACCTTGTAGCAGCTAATGCTTGCTTTGCTGAAGCAAGGCATGTTTAACGCGTTCAACAGCTTTTTAGTTAACGTGTTTCACTGTAGTTGTGTAAAGATCGAGTTACTCGCTTGTTAGCCGACAAAAGACCGTGGTCCAGCCGAGTGTAAGGCCGACGTGAGCTAAAGCTACAGGAAGCTAAACAGAGTTGGAAATAACGAGTCGCAAACTACTACTAATTTGACAGGGCTGGCATGGCGGTATTGCCATATAAACCAGCTCATCTGACTCCAGAGTATAATGTTAGTGAAGCTAAAGCTACCTTCTTCAGAGGTGTCCATCTTGACTTGCTGCTCAGGCAGCAGACTGCTACAGAGATCCGGCTAACCAGTCGATCCGTAGAGGCTCTCCGCTATCTGATAGGTAAAGACATCTTAGGCTTTTGTTTGGATCCCTATTCGACGAGGCGTGGGGGGGTTTCTGTACAAAGTGAAGATAATGTTGTCGTTTAGAGCGATTCTTCCCTGACCGCAACGCTCAATAGTTATCAGGTATCGCTCAGGCCATATCAGACATTGCATGCAAGTAGCTTGCATGTGGTTGTAATAAACAGTTCGACGGCTAGGTGGTGGTAGATGAACGGTCATAAACTTTGGACAAAGTGGTTGAATAACTTTATTTAAAACATACATTCAACATTTTTGAGTTTTGAAACACACATAAGTATCACAGCTTCCAAAAAATGCTACAATGTCTTTTCACTTTGTAGAGTGGCTATTTGCATCTACGATGTGGAACTCAGTTTGTTCTGTGTTTCTTCTGTTTCTGTCATTTGACCTTGTTGTGTTTTAAAGGTCTTGGCATTGTAGACCCAGACAGTGTCTATGCCCTCCCCGGCCATTTGGTCAGGCACCCAGCTGGGGAACGGGAATCTGCACGCCACCACCATCGCTGTACTCTGGAGCTCACTGCTCAGCTTCAGCTCTAGCTGGTCCATCTGGAAGAAAGAAAGTTATTTAATGTGTGGATTTCAGAATATTATGTTGCGTAGGATATGTATATATATATATACGTATATAGATTGTGTGCACTAAACATGCCACTGCATTATGGTAAAATGCATGACATTATAACTAATGTTAGTTATGTTGTTAGTAACCTTTTCAGCCATATTATGCAGGATATAAGGACACTTGAGAGTGAGAGGGACTTACCATCTGAGGGACTCCAAAAATGACAACATTTGAATACTGCGCAAAACTCACCTAGGACAGAAAACAAAACACAATGAATTTTCTCATCATCATCATCATCCCATCCCTTCGGCACATTGCGTTCCAGAGTTTTGTCTTTCTACACCGTGATGGACTATAAAAAAACATGTCCAATACATGCGTGTAGACAAATATATATTTTCACAATCCGGTCCCAACCAATGGATGCTACACCTCAGCCATGAAGCCCCTGTTATCTGTGAGGAACTGACCTTCCAGAGGTCTGAGATGTGGAAGGACGTGGAGTGGTGGACTCCCTCTCTCCAAGCCTTGTAGCGGGAGTACCACACCAGCCAGGGGTTCAGCTCAAAGCCCGATGCCTGGAAGCCACGCTTGGCTGCCGCGATCACCTGGAACACATACAACTTGTTATTCGGACCACTGACAGAACTTGATGATTTTTACTACTGTAACAATATTATCTAGTTCCAAACTTTGCATACATCTTTCTAAGTAGGTTTAAACAGACAGTTGGAAATTGCTTCAATGCTGTGCCAACTGGTGATGGATTATAGGCTGGTCATTGTTGTCATGGTTACTCTCTTGACCTATTGCATGCCCGAGTGTGAGGTCCATTTGGTGTCTTTCTTTTGTCTAACCAAGTAGGCCGAGAATGAGTTTGTGTGACTAATCACCAATAGCCTATATGACAACACAATATAATTGAAAAGTGTGCAGTGGCAAAGGCAACCACGAGGTGTTCTTGGAAAACTGTGCGTAAAGTGCACACCTCCAGTGACCAACATGTCCTTTGGTTACGCACGTGTAGATTTTAAGATGTGTGCACAGATCTAACCGTTTTGATGATGACCGCAATGATACACGAGACACTTGTTATTAGTAGTATTTTTATCAATGTACAAAATCGTACGTACGATCCTTCCATCACCACTTCCAATGTCCACCAAGGTCCCTGACCTCGTCCGAAGCACCTTGAGAACGTTTTCCACTTGGGTTGTGGTCGCAGGGACGAACGGAAGGCAGATCTTCCTCAGAGCCGGTGTCACAAACGGCGCAGCAACGGCGTACAGAGCAACCAGAGAACCTCCAATAATCCCCGTTGCAATGAGTCCAATTCGCTTTTTAGTTGTGCTCTGGTTACCTTTGCCCTGCACGACTGCAGTCTCCAGAAGGATTTGTTCTTGAGACATCGCGTTACTGAATTAATTACTTTACCGTCGTAAATGTCATCTTTTTAGCCATACAACTAGGCATTGTTAAATACCACAATGTAAGTTTGTATTGGTTGTCTATGAATTCATATTTTAACAGCTATGACATTAACATTACTTAATTATGGCAAGCTTGCTTTATGTATTTCGCATGGGACTACAGGACGGTGTGCATCGCTGTTATTTGTCCGAGTGGCTACAGTACAACTAACAGTGATTCCTCTTTAGGTTCCTAAAATAATCGTGTAAATGTAAAAAAAAAAAAAAAAGTCTCATGGATATATGGGAAGACGTAACGATTTAATGCAGAAAATCAAGATATCAGGATACATAATGATAAGATTGGTTCACCAAAATTAAAAGTTTAAAACACCAACAAATACGGCAAAACAAAGAGTATTACATAAAAAAACGATTACACCTACCCTGTCCCTCAGAAATTAACTTGTTATTTATGTCTTTGTCTATGCTTAGGAGATGGATACATATGGCTCTGCATTTTGCTTCAAAACTGAAATCGTTTGTGCATAGGATTTGTAATTTAAAGAAATGAGAAAGCTATAGACGTCAGAATTGCATTTGTGCTATAATTGTCCTTCTCTATATGTATTTATGTATATATAAATAGTGCATATGTTACCCAGGGTCACATGGATAGCTGTCCGTATCATTCGTTCAGTCATTCTTTTTCAAAGACAAAAAAATGGGATAAACACAAACATAGATATTTTAAAATAAAAGCAGAAGAAGTTGACAGAACCACATGTATGTACATGTTTGGTGGGCTACCTCAGATATAACAAAACACATGACCTCACTACCACCAGGGATGTTTGGTTTCAATTGCAGTTATGACCACCAGCATCTCATTACATGAGAACAGAGCCAGAACAGAAGATCAAAATCATTTTCAAGAATACACTTCCTCTTTTAAAGCGAAAAATAGACACCAGCCTGTCCTGAATCATACAATAGGAATTAGATACGTCTTTGTTTTTTTCCTCCTCCTCCTCAACCTCCTCCTCCTCATCTCCTTCCTACTCCTCCTCGCCCTCCACCACTTCGTCCTCCACCTCCACCTCCTCCTCCTCATCGTCCTCCACCACCTCCACCTCCTCCTCGTCCTCGTCCTCCACCACCTCCGCCTCCTTCTCCTCCACCACCTCCACCTAGAAGTCGTTGGACATTCCGTGGTGTGGGGCGTGGCTCTGCTCCATGCCGGGGAAGAAGCCCTGGTGGTGGAACTGCTGCCCGGGGTGGTGGTGCTGGTGGTGGAGGTGGTGATGCGGCGCTCTGTG
>OOFG01086145.1:0-10340 GCA_900323295.1 Molva molva | reverse complement strand
CACACACGCACGCGCGCGGACACACACACACACACACGCGCGCGCACACACACACACACACACACACACACACACACACACACACACACACACACACACACACACACACACACACACACACACACACACACACACACACGCACACGCACACATGCATGCACAGTAGACACACACGTCAACCACTCACTCTCTCTCTCGCACACAGACCCACACACACATACACACACAGCATCTGGGGCACATCTGGGACAATTAGGATAACAATGTGAGCACTTTTATTAGATCATGACTTTTTACAAACACTGTCTGAAGGGGTAGGCTACTCAAAACAAAATGGCTGGACAGGCTCCAAAAGGCCCTCCAATCATGGATGTTTATTTAGTTCCTCTTATCAGAACTTATTTCACATCCTGAACATATACTTCCAGAGCACTCTAAACTCCAGATCCCCAGCTGAAGTGTGTGTGAGAGAGAAGTAACACATTTCTGTTGATGTGCCTGTTTGACATGCTACGCTATGCTACGCTAAGCGATGTGATGTCATCGGTTGCCGGGTGGACTCTAGGCTAATGGTTGCACAGACCTTTGACCCAGATGGATGACAGACGCACAGAGAGGACGGCAATGGAGCAAAAGAACAACAAAACACACATACACACACATGTAGAAATGTAGGTGCACGCACATTTCCTATTTCCTATTGAAAGGCACCTTTTAATTTGTTTTTCTCCTGTAAAATCTTCTACGTTAAAATGTTATATACGTTACCGTGCTCAAGGTCAAGACCAAAATGAAGCTCTACAAGCTGAGAGGAGGACGTTGACCCAGACAAGCTAAGCTGCTCAATTGCTCGATGGATGGAGAGCACCAGCCAAGATTTCAAAAGACCAGATGAGGGTGGGTGTGTGTGTGCGTGCGTGTGCGTGTGTGTGTGTGTGCATGCGTGTGTGTTTCGAGGATTGCAATTGTGAATATTGAGTGAAAAGGTATACTTGCAAAAGCTTACAGCCCTGACAGAGCGTAGACATAAATTATGAAGAACTGTGGTCCGCGTTCAATGTCATCAAACTTTGATGTTGTTCGTTCATGTTTTTCCAACTAAAATAAAAGGTTTCCAACCAGGAAACTCCTAAGCTTCACTTCTGTGTACGGTCCAGCACTGCTGTTTACTTGCGTTAGATAACGCCGGGTTGAAAAGGGTCAAGTCAATACTCTGAAATCTTCTCAATGTTCTGCTCTTGTTTTGCACTCCCTCGGCTCACAACTAATGCATTCCAGAAGCAGCCTTCCAGCAACTAGAAGTCTGCTCACGAAATCTCTCACTACAAACATATTATTGGATGGCAGTGGAAAATCCCAGACAAAGAGTCAAAATGAACGAGTTGCATTCATTGAGGAACGGACAAACTGCGGAATTTTGTGCACGTAAAATATCTGATTCAGGGGGATTTACTTTAACAGCCTTGTCTATAAACGTACGAAAACAAAACAAAGCCTGGGTTTAGGTGAGGTTGAAATAGCAAACAAAAATCGATGTCAAACTACAATTGGCAATTTAGAACACCAGCCATGTGGTAATTAAACATGACATCACCTGATCACATTATGAGCCGATCAGAGACAGAAGTTGAAGTAACCAGTGTTTCACTGCAGGGGGTGCTGTACCTGGCGGTTTCACCTGAGTGGTGGATCTTTCCTAAATCATCCAATAAAACACGTATTGACTTAGACAGAATGACTTTTTAGAGACATTTCAGACCAAAACCAAAATACAGCTAAGACTCTATGCAGCGTTGAACCTTATATTAGAACCACACAATTCAACGACACTCATGCAAACTACGCGCTCTCCCAAAACCACTACTTGATAGGCCTATGTTAGGCCAACGTTTGCTTGGTTTAAAATATAAAATAACACATTTGAACCTCAACACACATAATTTCCTTCCTCTGTTTGCTGTCTGGGCGTCAGTTCAACTTCCAGCCCTTTTTCTCTCCAGAGTGTGAGAAGCGAAGAAGCCTCGAAGAAGAGGACATTTTATAACTGATTCACAGGTACTCGCAAATCCGCGCGCACGCACGCACACACACACACACACACACACATACACACGCACACACATACACACACACGTCATCGGCAGAAGGGTGTCAGGATCTGCGGGGATGTGGAGCACCACCTGAATGCGTTCTTCTCGTTATTATATAAGGTGAGACGTCAGAGATAGGAGTGTGTCGTATAGATTTCCAATACTCTTTTTTTCTCACGGACAACCGCAGCAGGCGAAGGAGTCCACAGGGTGAAATGCTAAAGGGGAATGTGTTCTTTGGTAGGTCATTATTTAAAGGGGTATATACCTAATTAAAGTGTAGGTATATTTTCAGTCTAAAAATACCATTTGCCAATCCTTTGGAACCGAATGCAAATCATGACAGGGTTGTTTTTTTCCATTCATCCATCCATCCCAAAACAAGCTTAACCGTCTTCATAACTTTTATAATTAGTTTATAATAAAGTCATTGCCCTGGGGCTGATGTGTCTGAACAGCCATGAATGCATCTCGCTGTGTCACTTGTGTCTCAACAGGATAGGTGCGGAGACAAAGAATCTTTTTCTGTACTTCTTAACAAGGAAAAAACGAACAGGTTATGGCAGGTTTATGGGCACTCCGGTCTATTGTAGCGGTTCCCAATCCCCGCAGGCTGTGACTGCCGGGATAGTGTGGGGAAATCAGCATGACAGCAGAATGGAGTGGATTCCGCTTTTCTTTATGAAACTGAAGATTTACCGCTGTCTTCAACTTGACGTGACATCTTTTCGGTAGAATGGTGCTTCCGACTTGGACAATGAAATGATAATTGGAGTGCTCTACCAGTTGTGACTTGGGAGAGTGTGAAGATGCTCAATGTTCATGTGAACTGCACTAATATTTAGATGTATATCTGTTGGTAAGTGAGTTATTCTGAGCACATTGGAAACCCTTTTTGATTAAATATCTCTTTAACTCTGCTTACAGAAATCTCTCTCTCTCTCTTTCTCTTTCTCTTTTTCTTTCTCTATCTCTATCTCTATCGCTTTCTCTTTCTTTCTCTCTCTCTCACACACACTCGTACATACAAACATGCCTGTCAATGATTATGATGCCATCATGACCATGGGGGTCAAAGGTGAAGGTCATTAGTGTCTGAACACTAATGACCTTGAAAAAAAAGGCAAGCGGAGAGGTAGGAAATACAGTTAGCCGTGAACTCTGCCTGACAGCTACTGTGCATAAAAAAATAATTGAGCTAATGGTCCAGGAAGTAATTACAAGAGAGATTAGGGAAACACACACACACAAACACACACACACACAAATAAAAAAAATTTTGAATCTGCTAGTGCCTTGATAAGAACGAGACAGGAAATGTCATTTGACTAACCCACATTTTGATATGTCAATTTTTTGGACAAAATATTCACAAGAGCAATGGCAAGTAATTTAATGCTTGATTATTATGGAAGTAGCCACATAGGCTTACAATGTACGTCATGAATTGTAAGATGTGAAAGACATTAACTGATTTAGTCTGATAAATGGCCTATACACAAAGTGGTTGACTGTATGTAACACCCTCTATACTATATATCTATACACTAAGTCTACTTTGATTAGGCCTATTTAACATACAGTGAATGACAAGGTCCCTGAATGCAATTTCTATACTCTATAACCATTAATGTGTTCCCTTATCTCATCTATTCCCAAAGCAGTGTCCCTACCCTCCACCATCACTCGACAGACCGAAAACTAAATTGGGCAGTGGGGCTATATCTGTCCAGGTCATCTATCAATGCTAACCGTATCCCCTCTCCCCCTCGCCAAGAGCATCAATCTAGGTCAGGTGGAAAGTTTCAATGGATGTGTTTCTTAACTTCTCAGTCAGTCACTGAAGTTTGAATGCTGCAAATTAATTACTGTCGGTTACACCTATTTCCACCGCGAAATTGGGCCATTAGGCCGACTATCGGATGTGCTATCGCAATATCGACGACGCAGCGATGAAGGTTTGGTGGAAAGATGGCGCGATCTGGTGGCCAGATAGAAAACTGCAGTCTTGACGCAATGCTTTCACAAACCACCACCTTCATTAACAACACAAGGACACACCTCAGACTATTTCATATGGATATCTAAATGCAGTAAATATGTAATTTATTCCATTTTGGTAATTATTATTAAAATGAATAGTCTGTCTCTATCTCGTTTCTATATCATAGCACTTAAAAAATTCTCTCCAGCTTTTCAGCTGTATCCCTTGTTTCTATATCATAGCACTTTAAAGCAGTTGCTTTGCTTATTTTCGGAAGTTGTATGCACGTAAATGATTCTTTCGGAAGTTGTATGCACCTAAATGAACCCTTCATTCGACGATGAAGGGTTTATCTTCATCGTCAAATGCACTTACAGTAAGTAAAAGCACTGAAATGTCAAAGGTATTTGCTCATTTTATGTGGCCATCCTTTACCCCTTACTTCACAATGTGTTGTGATCTTGTCACTTAAAGCGTCATTGACTAGTCGGATAGACAGAGGGACAGAGAGGTGGAGACACACAGATCTCCATGTTAATGTAGCCTTTAAGGCTCATAGCGGGGTGACCACCCCTCCCCCAGCAGAGTGTAAATGTCACACCTCTGTGCAGGAAGTGATCGACATACATACCACAAGACCCCCCATAGAACTCCCTCTCCTCCTACTGTTAAACACAATCAGAACGTCCAAGCAAACACACAGACAAAGATGTGTGCAACTTTTTCTTCTACCCTGATTACCCTGATTTCTAACTTTTTGATTTCTGCCCATCCATTTATTTATTTAGAAGATGCTGTACTCCAAAGCGAGTTACACTAATTTCACGAAGGACAAAGGAATGGATAAGGTTTAGTGATTATACAGGTTAGGGCTGTGGACATGGGTGGGGGGAATCGAACCCAGTGCCTTTCGGCTTGATGTTGAACGAACACACTAACCACTACACCATCATGTCCTATTTCTCCATCAGGGTGTGAGCTTCATTATTGCTCAGCATCGTCACCTGAAATTCTTACAATGTGCATCAAATGACAGCTGAGATCTACATGATTATAACAATGCTTTTTATTCATCACATACTTTTCATATCACAAAGTCTTGATTTTCAATGTGCCGTATTAATGTACACAACATGATATACAGATTAAAGAGTTACATCCTTTTAAAACATATATTTTAATGGTAAATAACATTCTAGGCTTCTCTTGGTATTTAGACACAGACTTGATTACATTGCACCCAGATTTGTTTAGAATGAAAAGAATATGTACTTTTTCGAACAAGATTAAGTTGACATTTCAGAGAAGAAAGTCTCTTCTATGAGCTAACAACAAACACAATTAAAGTCCCTAACCAGAATCAACTTATTATTGATCCTCGGAAATAAAAGAAGGAACCAAAATCCCTGTGGGCGTTTCACTGGATAGGGTCACATGATCAGTGTGACTTTCTGTGTTTCTCTCTTCACACTTTGAACGGCGATATGTTGCCTTGCTCACTTTAAGAACTCTCCATTAACTCACAACATATTTTGATGAACCGAGTAACGTTACACAAATGGCTCCTAAAATATTTTTTTAATAGCCATAACATTTTTGTTTAGGGCCACTGAAGTCTTAGGGCCGGCTCTGCTGGCATGACATTTGCACAAAAAAAGTATTTGTTTACAAATAATCCATGTATTTATCAAATCAGCAGTGCAGCAAGAGTGCAACGACACAACCGGGGCAAAATGTTCGACTTCCTGTTCTGGATTTGAACGTGACATGAACCGTCTGAATGACGTGGAATATCTCTTATTTGTGCGGTGTATTCGTGTGGTTGTAACGTCAACGATTGCCAATGTGGGGCCATCATGAAGTCACTTTGTTTCTGAAAAAACAAACAAATAAATGGTTAGGATAAATTTGATAAACCACAATTCACTGTTGAAATGAGAAGGCCTACAGACACACACACACACACTCACACAAGATGAGAGAATTCAGTTTTTCTCTGTGATAACATACAAAAGGCCATTTAATGTTAAAACCCAGATATCCCGGGTCAGCGATTTGCATTAAACATGTTCTGTACTGTACACAATGTACATTGTAGTTTTATACAATGAAATGTAAGCGTTTTATCAAACTCGTACTGTTGTGTACTACTACACTCTGATATCAGACAGCTAAACAAACACAAAAAACCAGGGGCCACTAAAGCCCTGCCCAATTACTGTCCCCTACTCCCTTAGACTCAGTTGGGAGCCGCTCCTTCAGGTAATTTCTTGCCATCACGACGTTAACCGTTTAGACATGACTAATCAAACGAAGAGTCATGCGGTTGCGATGATGATAATGCTGATTGACTGAAGGGAAGCTAGCTAGCGATTGCATGGTTCTCGCCGACAGGTGTGGTCTCCTTTAAGAGAGCGGCGTGTTCCCCGGTCCCCCAAGAGACGATTGTGTGCACCAGGCTCAGTTCCCCAGGGGAAGGGGCATTATCAATTACCATGTCCTCAGGTAGAAACACACATACACACACCCCTAAGCTTATCGGCGGTTCCAATATAGAACATTCAATAAAGAATATTTACTCACTATATCCTCACTATATACTTCTTCAAAAAGGATCCGCCAAATAAGAACCCACCAGCCCAAATATAGACAATTGTACACTATACTTGGACACATAGGCCTATTACGTTTGACTCCTCCGTTCCTCTCTGTGTGTGTTTCCTTGCGCGTGCCGCGTCTTACCTCTGGCCACTGAGCCGATCTCAACAGGCATCATTGCGTTAGGGTCTGTGGGAATTCCCACATACACCCCGCCGTAGTTGCTGAAAACACACACACATACACACTTGGTTTCATGTTTTTTTTCACCATGCCAAGCATCGCAGCGCTATGCATTCACATAGTTTTCAGGCTGCAAGGAATTCACACAACACTATAACTTATATAAATAATGTTATAACTTACATTTTCTTCTCATCTTCCTCCTCCGCCACGGGCTCCTCTGTGCTGTTTGCACTTTTGTCAACAAACGATGCGCGCACACACACACAAACACAAACACACACACACAGTGTTAGTCTCACTGCCTGTATACAGAACTAACAAGCGTCTGATAAACATTCTGTCAAAAGTACATTTGACAGAAGAGTGATTGATGGGCTACTTACGCTTCTCTTGACTGTTCCGCTTGGCCTGTTAAGAAATGCAACATATCATTTACACAATTTACACAACTCAATTATTCTCAAGGGGAAACATTTTTATCATGGTCATTGCAAATCATAAAATGTATTAGAAAGACCGTTAGATAATAAACAGTGTGTACTTTAAATGTTTTTTGTTTGGTTGTGTTAGACTGATTGGCAGCAGCGGGAGCATGCGTGCACTTTCACACGCTAATGTAGGCCTAAACACAAAGTTGTGGTGCTCTCAGAACAGGGGAAAGTGCTGAGCGAGGGGAAACATTGGAAATACAAAACCGCTGAAGTCACGGCTTTAATTGCCGTCGAGAAAATTATATCTAGACAGTAGTAGGCTATTGCCTATGTACAGACCATTTTCAAATAGAATACATTGCCCCTTATCTTCATTTAAAATTGATGACAGGCCTGAGGTTTTCCCAAATTTGCAATAAAACTAGGTTAACTACACACGCGTAGGCCTAGCCTACTTTACGCACACACCCTTCAGAAACGTCACACGCCTACCTTGACTGGTTTTGGTCGGCAAGGAATTTCCACAGCCCATCTCACATCTGCCCCTTTTTTGGGGAGTCTCGGGGTGCGATGACGAACCAAGAATGCAGTTGGTAAAGATGATCGAGGTTAAACAAACAAAAACAAAAAAAAAGCTAACTGAGAAACGCAGACGAGACGTTCGGTGAAGAGTTGCGATTCAAGGTGTAAGCCGAGCAAAGCAAAGGACAGGTGTACTTGTTTGAGGGCGGCCGAGCGTGAGACTGCTGACTGCGGTAGCAGCCACTTTCCACCAAGTCAGTCTTCCTACGGGAGTAATTAAGGCATGCAGGGCTCAGAATAGGTGGGGCTCTCGGGTGGAGAGGAAAATATAGGGGAGATCTGGAGAAGAGATATAGGCAGGGAAAGGCAAGGAAACAGAACTGTACTCGAGAGACGAGGGCGAATGGGGTCACGGATACACTCATATGAGACATTTATTTGTTTGTTCATCTGAGCTCTGTTAAGTTGATGTGAATTTCAGAGCTGGGCACAGGTTTTTTGTCTACACACAAAAAAAACCTACAAAACAGTTAATTAATTATCAACCCATAAGAACCCCCAATACATTAACCAGGGTTAGGAAACACATTCGGGTTGCTAGATTAGCCAATCTGATTAGCAATATTAGCCACAATGGCAGTAGAAACATGGAACAGACCTGCCCATAAATGGATTTACCTGCAAGAATGTCCTTTAACCTGACAGAATGACTTAACCCAATCTGTGTCTAGAAGCAGGTAGCCTGTTGACATTCGATTGCGTCCAATTTACTTTCTAAACAGATAATGTCGAAGCAGATGCATACTTCGCTCATTTGTAAAATAACATTGAATAGTAACGGAGAGTTGGATGTTGATTTCCTCTGCACCATGAAAAAAACAACACCGATCTGAAAGTAGAGTTTGGATCTGAAAACGTTTTATTGAGTGAAAAAAAGAAGACTTTGTACACAGTGTGCTAGCAGGAGGGGGGGCCGTTCTCAGGACGCTGCCGCTATGGTGATGACCTCTGACCTGCCACTGCTTTGATCTACACAGGACACATGGAGGGAGCCGTCCCTGGAACAAACACACACACACACATTATTGCAAAACGTCTAGACCATACACATAATACATTTCACTAGTTATGAAAAAATAGCATTTTTGTCATTCCATAAAGGAAAGTTGTATGTTGTGTATACTCACAAATACATTCCGAGAATAAATTGCATTACGACGGATTTTAAAGAGTGTTTCTACTATGTACGGAAGAAGCAGCAGTACCTTTTCATGGTCAACACCGTGTCAATGTCATGATTGTCCTCCTTGGGTTCCAGGTCTCGGAGGACGATCTGCAGGGCCGGTAACCATCAGTTAGACGGGTAGGTGCTAATCAGCCACACGCGGTAGTTTAGCTAGTCATCGCGTTTTCTATAAACATTCATTCTTAACATTGTGTTTGACTTTTACAACAGAAAAACTGTCTCAAAGCCCTGCCATCGTTCTGCATGTGCAGCGTTGCTCCTTAATAATTGCAGACAAAGTTTGACATCAATATCAATATCCTTCTAAATATCTAAATACCTTCTAAATGATGAATTTGATGAAGTTAAACTGAAAAAAAAAACCTGGAAGTAAAACTACGGTGGGATCATACTAATAATAATGCAAATCCTACTTCCTTAATCGTTTCCAACTTGATACTGTACCAAACGTTGAGATCATCTCCAAAATGTAACCGACGCTGTGCCTGCTCATCAAGTTGTGTCACGATCTAAACAGTCCCACCCAGACCCACTACCCTGGAAAAGACACGGAGAGACAACAGAGGTCCGAGTGCCTACCCGGGCGAGTGTCTGTGGCTGCTGGGCCACCCTCTGGTAGATCTCCAGGCAGAGGGAGGACAGCTGGCCCGGGCCCAGCAGGGTGTGGTGGCGCCGGGCTGGAAGGGGAGTGCCTGACGGCAGCAGGACGTTGAATACCTCGGCGCCTGATTCGTCCAGCTCCTGTGGCGCGTTCCGTCCGGCCAATCGAAGGACGCGAAACAGAGTTGACGTGAGTTGGTTGGCTTAGACTAGCCGCCCCCTTTTCTAGCAAGCAGTGCTGCTTTTTTGGTAACATATAAACTCGCCGAGTAGCCTTCACATATACCAGCTCGACAAACCAACCTTATATTAAAAAAATGTTCCCCTTTTGCACAAATATGCATTTTGCGTTCCCAGTGTTGCGTCACATCATTTTGCGCAGAAGCATTTATTAAAGCTTTCACCTTTGCACAGATAAGAAAAATAGAAGATGTGTATACAATGTACGGCTTAGGCTGCGTTAGTCCTGTTTCTCTGCAGTGATACCCATAACAACTATGTAGCGAGTAGGAATATCCACACACACACACACACACACACACACGCACACACACACCTTGACCAGGATGTCCGCGGAGCACACCTCCACGGCGACGGACTCATCGTCGGGGCAGGGGCCGTCCTTGCCCGCCAGCAGGCCCGCCTCCAGGGCGGCGCCCATGGCGATGACCTCGTCCGGGGGG
>OOFG01086140.1:0-10417 GCA_900323295.1 Molva molva | reverse complement strand
GCCAGGCTGGGGCTGCCCGGGCTGGGGCTGGCCAGGCTGGGGCTGCCCGGGCTGGGGCTGGCCAGGCTGGGGCTGCCCGGGCTGGGGCTGGCCAGGCTGGGGTCCGTCATGCTGCATTAGCCTGGAGGACTCTGCAGGACCCAGGCCAAAGAGGCTATTGAAGCTGAAGGCTCCCTCCGAGGTGAGCTTCGGCTTATGGGGACCCTCGGGTTTGCTGCTGGTGGGGCTGAATAGAATGGAATCAAAGAGATGCATGAGAAATAATTATAATAAGATTAAGTTCACTTTTAGAATTAGAAAAGAACACATATGTGGAAACGTCTTGATACTCACATGATGACGGCGGCGGCAGGATTGGATGACCTGTTCCAACTGAAGGACTTCCTGAGGGAGGTGGCGAAGAGCTGAAAGGCGGAGGGGGGCAAGGCAGGGGTTTGGTCTGGGATGGGATCCCCTACCCGGCCTACATCTGTCTGGGACAGGTCAGACTGTGATGCGTTCGTAGGTGGTACCTGGTGCAGGTCAATTACACGGATGGAGGACAATGTCTTTGTTACTTTGTCCTATGTTTATTTTGATTCATGTTGTGTAGTAGAGCACAAACTGCGTTGTTGAAAGTCAAGAGTAGACCACCCTCTTCCTGGAACATCTCACAAGCTGACCTGTGCACTTCTGCTGATTTTTGATTATCTAGCCCTAGTAGTCTAGAACAGGGGTACTCAACCTCTTGTAATTTGAGGCCCACGTGTGTTTTTAAGATGGTCAGGTCCCACATAACGAAGTTAATAATTTAAAATAGAACGCACTTTGTTGAGCTTGAGCTTTGTGATATCTACTATTCGTTTAACATCTAATACACAAGTGTATAATAATAAAATAATACACAAGTGTATAATAATAAAATAATACACAAGTGTATAATAATAAAATAATACACAAGTGTATAATAATAAAATAATACACAAGTGTATAATAATAAAAACTAGACTAGACTAGAAGTCGCCGCATGTGCATTTTCTGAAGGAAACGTGTGTGGTTGCGTGAGCCAACTTGTGGTATGCACAGTATTCCGAGGCCATGCTAACATGCTAATGCTAGCAAGGCTAATGAGTGAGCACGCCAAGTTTCAAGTCCCTGGGCCACTTTGAAGCAGACGTGTGATTGAACAACGGGGCTGATTGTTTTTGTTTGATTGCGAGTTATAGCTCCCCCTGTCGCCAAAGCAGTACTTTACTATTTTGAGACCTGCTGACGCGCTGTTTCTATACGTGTACCAACTTTGACAACTCTGAGTAGTTCACCTTCGGAATGATTGAAGTCAGGGTTTTTTTCCCTATTGACTTCCATTATAAAAAACAGCTCGGTGAGCACCTGCAACAGCCGTAATTTGAAATTGACACTGGGACATAAAAAAAAAAAAATTGATATCCACACAAAACGTTCCACATTACCTAAGGGGGATGTCCTTGATGGGAACACTAAGTTATAGGTCCTTGGGGTACTCTGAAGCGGACTTGTGATTGAGTGAATATTGGCGGCTCATTTGCATTATCGTATTAAGGAACACGTGGACCAAATTTTGGGTCATTTGGGTTTTTACGATTTTTTCAAGGTTTTCCAAAACTTTCAGGTACAGAAAAAACTTTCCAGGCGGACATTACGGGTCCTTTTTGACCCATAATGGATTCAGCTTATCAAATGTAATTTCACTGTAAGTCACTTTGGATACAAGTGTCTAAATAGTCCAATAATAATACTGATAGAAGGAAAACAAATATGAACCAGCTTGTTAATTAAGGCCCAGATACCAAGTTTCAGATTTTTTATAAAACGGGCGGGGGGCGTGGCCGCGAGTTATAGCGCCCCCCTGTGGTTACAGCGGTACAAAACTTTTTGGAGACATATGCCTATTTAATTTGATAACTTCCAGGTCTTCAGGTTTGTAGTGGTTGATTTGACCGTTTTTGCCCCATTCACTTTCCATATTAAGAAATATTATAAAAATGATTAAAACAATTTTTTTTAAATTTATTTTAAATAGTAGGAATGGAGCACTGTACGGTTATATGTTAAATTCTTTGCAATTGGTTTGGTTTTTATACCTGCAAAACTGTAGGAGTAGATAATTACGCAAAATAGGGAGGAAGAAGAAAAATGATAAGAACCATGATAACAATAGTGTGGCTTGCTTTTCAACCACACTAATAATAATAAGAAACATGATAACAATAGTGTGGCTTGCTTTGCAACCACACTTAATAAGAAACATGATAACAATAGCATGGCTTGCTTTGCACTGTGCACTCTTGTCAACTGTTTTCTTTGATTGTTTTCAGCCTAACTTGTAAGTCGCTTTGGATAAAAGATGTAAATGTAAGGTCGACAATGGATCAGAGCTCAGTCATGTGAAGCAGCGTATCCCACCTGGTCTTCAAAGTGCGGTCGTTTGGTCATGACGGGCGTGAGCGGCAGGTCCCAGTCTAGAAGTTTCTTTTTCTCAGACGCCGTCATCATCAGACGCTTCTTGGGGCTGGAGGAGGGATCTGGTGTTGTCTCGTCTTCACGTCTGTCACTCCTCATGGGCCTCTTCTCTGCCAGTGACTCACTGACATCACCACCACCACCAACCCCACCACTGTTCCCACTCAGGGCCTAAGAACCAGAGGTCTTCCAGTTTAAAGTCTTTCCAGAAAATAAGTACCTTCCAAGACAACCTGGAAGGTACTTACATTGCACCCATTTCTTTCATACATTGCACCCATCTCTTAAAAACATTTATCTGGACTCTGACCCTTTTTTGGTGCTGGAAAAACGATGGTTTTTATTATTATCATGGTTGATGAGATGAATTTGTGTGCCGTCCAGTGTACACAACACATAGGACATATGGACTGTCTGCTTTCTTACACGTGCGCTTGGCTTTCCCCCAGAGAGGTCGTCGTCTTCACCATCCTCCTCCAGGATAGACTGCCTCCGCACGGCCGACCCTGCTGGCCTGTCCTTGTCCTCGGAGGAGCTCCTCGGCAGGTGCTTAACAAAGAGCAGTGGGAAGGCTGCAGACATGAGGGGAGGGAAGACAAACGCTGCATGAAAAAGGATTTGTCCCAGAATGCATTGCATCTGGCTTTGAAAAAGAAAAAGAAAAAAGGTTAAAAGTATCTGGTTTCTGACCTATTTTCTGACCGACCCAATAATGGCCGTTTTAGTTACGTAGCCATCTAAGATAATGTCAATGAGACCAATCTGTGGATCCATTTGAAAAAGCGCATATGTACACAAGCAATTCAACTTTCTTTGGAACGTAATTGTAGGAATAGAGGTGATTGCTATTCAATCGCTAATAGTAATGATGATGCTAGTAATGGTAATGCTAGTTATGGTGATGTATTCACTGTCTGTCTGTTGAGGCTATTAAGGATGCCCTTCTCCTGAGAGGATGAAAATACACCCAGCGGTCATGTTGCGCCATTTCTTAGAACTATTAAATGATGATAAAGAAGAAAATTAGTTTTACAGATACATTGTAGTGGTGATGATAAGAGTACATTTAGGAAAAATAATGGACAATGTCAATAGATAAGTGTTTTTTTTTCTAGGATAACAAATCTATTTGTATGGTTTAAAAATTGGCACAAACATGAAACCTTACATAACATTTAGTAAGAGAACCAACCAAACCAGATGTTTTGGTAGAAAAGAAAAAACAGGAAGTTAATACTTCTGTGCAATATGTTGATATGGATGATATAGCTTAATTTCAACAGCAGAGTACATGAGAAGGGATCTAACACAAAAGTACTCTGCTGACCCCTAGTGTCAGCCATGTTGCAGTACAACAGTGCGGCCCCCACCTGCTTCCCACTCCTACCCACACTCTGTTATGCTTCTTCTAGGAATGTCTCTCTATAAGATTCTACATACTTCAGTTATTTTGTCCTCGTAGTCATCAATAAATGAATCCTCATTTTACTCCTCCTAGTTACAAATGACTGACTAGGTATAGCGGTTTCAAAGTAAATAATAAGACGATAGGGTTACCCAAGTTCCTACTGTACATTACACAAGCACAGATATCCTACCTGTCTAAGCCGATGCACAAGCAGGCACAGGGTTTGGAGACAGAGGTAGGATATCTATCTATAGCGTACAACATAATTCAGCTGGGAGTTATTGGCAGCAGCCCAGCAGATGAGGAGGCTGGTTTCACCTGCTCGGATCTTCCTCTTCCATCGGCTGCTTTTGTCTGGGCAGGGGGGTTCGGAGTCTTGACAGGAGGCGGACGGGGGACAAAGAAACAAAGGGGAAAGCAGAACAAATGTGTCATCAAGTCAGTTAAGATTGTATTATTATTATAATGTTTTATGTAGCATCTCCCAAGAACGCAAAGCATCTCGCCTACCTCTGCAGCTGAACTGTAACGCCCGGTTCAGCTGCAAAATTAGGCGAACATTCAGACAGGTTGCCGGTGTCTAATACAGAGGTGTATGTGTATGTGTATATCTGTGTGTGTGCCAAATGTACCTCAGTTTTGTACCTCAGTCAAAATAAATATTCTGGGGTATGGAAGATCGTTAGTTTGTTAAAGTTGGTTACTTTATCACACTTTGTCACTGTGATGTTATATATACACTAAATAAATACTGCATCTTAGTCAAATAACCACAAGTGAGAGGCAGATGACTCTTGCACAGACACCTTTGTGACAACTTTTATCTGCTGAGGCCTCCGTCATATCTTCCAGCACTTCCTCCACCATTCCTGCTACCGGGCAGGTCCCTGGAACGCCTTTCTGGGCACCCTGCCCTGTAACCACAAATAGTCTTGCATGCCCACCTGAAAGTAAAGACGATGGGTCTAATGGTGAGTCACAGGTATAGGTACACACATGCAACTGGATTACACAATCTCAGCATCTCACTAATACTCGTTCTGCTTCTTGAACAGTTAAATACAAAGAAATACCCTCAACACTGCATGTTCTCTCTCTGCCCTGTGTAACATGAATCTATGCCTTATCGAGTTCAGCCGGGCTTGTTTAGTTTGTTGATTCCAATGCAACAAGAGGAGATGTACAATCCTCAGTAGTTATGTATGGCTATCCATAAGGTATCATGCATACAATACTCAGAGTCAACATTTTAAAGACATTTCCAGAAGTTATTCCACTTGGACAAGTGCGATTGATCACAAAAAAACAAAAAACTGAAAAGAATAAATAAAGAAAAGATACTCCCTGTGCAGGGCTGAGTCAGCCATTGCATAACAACCACTCAGAAAATGTTGAATATAACAAAAAGGCAGTTCTAAAATGGATAGTGAAAGACCCACTGACAGTAAGTACAAGAAGAGAACAGGAGAAAGCCAACAGGAAAGGCCCACCGGACAGCAGAAATCAGCATGTGATCAAGTCCAGATCTACAATCAATTAAGTTTTTGATTGAGAAGTGTGAAGTGTGAATTGAGTTGAGCTTTTGCATTGTCTCGGACATCTTTAAAAGAGATATCCGTAAACTTTAAGACAGACTGCCACAACCGGGCAACCCAGCTGAGCTGTATGACTCAAGACAGAATTTGTGAATTTACATTACGAGCGAGAAGCAAGTAATCATTCTTTAAAAATAAAGAACTGTGAACGTTTTTTTAGGCATTTTGACAAAAGCTGTTGGTTAAAAGCAATGTTGTTGAAAGTTAAATTGCTTCTGATTTCTCTGGTAGAGATGGGAAGTTCTAATAGGCTACTTCTAGGTCCTGACCTTTCAAACCTTTGCCTCTTGGTGGATTCTTTAACAATACGCGTCATTTGTAACAAAGGAAGAAGCAGGTCATTTAAGTAATTACATTTTTTATTTTTTGCAAAAGTACAACGTTAATAAATAAACTGAGGAACTGAACAGTTTCTGAACCGTGCAAAAAAAAAATGACAAGGGTGGCAGGGAAAGTTTTAAGGATTTAGTTATTATAGACACAGCTATAAATATAATATATAGAAATATATATAACAGTTAAGTAAAGTACAGCTAAGCAAAATGCTGTGGCGCTGTACAGCAGCTCTAGGCTGAGCTTGTCCTGAGAGAGCCTAGTACCAAGTGCATGAGTGGGACCTGGAGAGGGGCTGTGGGGGGGGCGGGGCCTCCTTCTGGAAAGGGAAGGAACCACAGACGCAAACCACAGACAGACACCACACAAAACGCGGAGACATACCAGACTGTCAGGTGGGTTTGGGAGGAACGGGGAGCAGAGGGGTTAATTATCGCTCAAGAACGGGCATCCAGTTGATTGGATTTGAATTGTGTGTTAGGCAGACAGGAGTTAGACCACATCACAACGTGACGTGGGAGCTCAAGAGGAGGTAGCTCAAGAAAATGTGCAACCCATAACTGAATGGAAATCAAAACTATTCTGGGACACGAGACCCCAGGTCTATGGGAAAACACACACGTCCTGCCAGCACTTGGACCCATGCAGTTTGAGATGTCTTAGTCTAGGGGAGGGCGGTACAACTATGGAGGCTGGCAGGCAGCCAATGATCATTTAAGTAACACAGAAAGCTAAGTCAACAAAGCAGGCCAATCATCAACTTCCCTGTTGCCATGAGTCAGCCAATCAGAGGGTGCAGCATTGGAAACTTGAAACAGACTGAATGGAATGAAGTGAGCAAGAGTAAACATGGAAAAGTGTATAGAGGAATGGAAATAGAAAAAATGGAATGGAATGGCAAAGATAAAGGGGCAAATTAGCATTAACTTGCTGTACTTCCAAATAAAAAAAGATAAGTTGTATTACAAATAATTTAAGTTACAACAAAATGTGACAAAATTAAATACGACATTGACAAACTAACAAAAAATGTGACTGTATCATTGCCTATCCAGAAAATATACAATTATTAAGCAATCCTTTGTCTTAATAATGATAAAAAAGCACCAATAAAAAACTGATTTGGCATTTCCATTGCGCATCTCTGTTGCAACAGGTACCTCGTTAGTCTAGATGCAGAGCAGACAATAAGAAGAGCTTGCATAACCACTCAAGTCATCTAGCCGCATAATGACAGATGTTTCATAGCTCAGAAAAATAAATACTAAAAACAAGCAACAGTATCTGCATAGCTTTAGAGATAATAGCAATTGATCTGTACAGTGAGCCAATGCTTCTACTGTCAGTCGTCAACATTAAAAGCAGTTGCGTTTCCATAAGTTACACTATTGTGGAAACAGTAACTCATAAATAGTAAACCCTCACGCTGAGCAGTGCTAATCTTTAAAGTGCTTATGCACTAAACTATATTTTTGGTTACCACAACACTTCACACGTGACATTAAATGGATATCAAAGGATATGAAGCAGTACTTCAAGACAGAAGAGCAGCTCAACTGCAAGAATACTACATTTTTAGCATTCTCAATCATCTTTGCTTGGAAGCCGGGATGAATATTTGTTAATTCAGTTACATTTTTTGAAAGTTTTACTTTCGTGAAGCCAGAATTAATATGCTGTACCAAATGTTCAACAATCACAAATGCAAAAAAAAACGTGTTTAATAATTTACATAAGTGGAAATTGGAAGTGGAAATTGTTGTGATTGGCGTATACAGCATATTGAGTTTGCTGAGATTTGTACTCAAAAACTGATTTTGTTTGTGTGTCTAATTATATGTATTTATTTGCAAGCCATGAAATAGAATAAATGTAAATATTGTTTTGGGCATTTGTGATTATTGACACTAATCTGACTTCATTCTAGATTATAGGCTGCTAGAGAATGTGAATTTTCTCGGGTAGCACTTAAAAAATAAACAAAGATGCTCCTCTGTATTTGGACAAGGCCTTGAGACTACTTCAATATAAATAATAAAGACATACTGGCTGCGTGCACAAAGCCTAAATAAACAGATATAAACATCTAGGTCATGCTCTGCAGAGTATGCAGCACACACAATTTAGTGTCAAATCAGTCTGGTTTACATGTCTTTACTTTTAAAAAAGGTTCTGTAGGTAAGATTTAAGAGCTATTATTTGAGTGTAATTTGTTAGACATGGCATAGCCAAACACCAGCTATTAGGGAGTGAAATACACTGTGAGAATATATGTTTAAAGTTGACTGCGCCTGCCTCTATATGACCCAATTTAGATTTAAACAAACAGTGCATCTCTTCCTTGATCGGTTTGGGAACCGTCTTGCCTGTCAATCAGCTGATGAAATGCAACACTTCTCAATGGCGTAGAAAAGTAGCGAGTGAGGGCGGAAGTATAGAGGGAGAGGGCATTTATTTGGATGATAAGTTTCCAAATCTTGCTCTACTCTGTTCTTTTCTGCTCTCTCTTTACAAACTCTTGAATCTTACCTACAGCCACTTTAATAACAAGTATGGTTTCACACCCCTTTCTGGCTCTTGTTCTGTGAACTGAACCTCATAGGCCTGGAGGAAAGCCTTAGCCTCCCTCCTCTTGTAGGCCAGCCTGAGACCTAATAAGGCGAGGCTGAAAGCCTGGCAGCGGATGCTGACTATGGCTGCTGCACCTGGGCCTCCTGGTACATCTGCCCCAGCACCTGGTGCATGGAGCAGACCAGACGGAGACCCAGGCTCAGCAGCTCGTACAAGAACACATAGTCTTCTGAGCGGCTGCTCAGGTGGGCCCGCACGGCACTCGCAGACTCACACACATACCCCAGCACCCGTCCGGGCAACACACAGACGGCACGGCCGCCGTGCCAGCTCAGGCCCCGCCTTAGCAAGGAACCCAGGGTACCTGGTGCGGGGGCGTGAAGGCCAGCCGCTGGGAAACCATTAGTGGCCCTTGATGACGACAACGATGATGAGGAAGATGTTCCAACGCAGTTGTGGTGGTTCTGAAATAGGACATGACAAAACAGGAGAAGGGGACATTAAGAACAGATTGATTCCGTTTACCGCTTTCCAACTAAGGGTCGGACAAGGATTCAGTTGTTTAAAAATATTTTGTAGCATGACTTACCATTTTCTTCTTAAATTGGTCTGGTTTAGTGCCTAATCGCTGCTGCACGTGGTTTTTACAGTAGAAACTCCCTGCAACAACGTACACATTATCACTGAAAACAATACATAATGTACATAATGCATCTATTGGAATTCAAACAAAAAATCTGAAAGGTCACCAAAGCATACAAATAGCAAAGTAGATAAAGTAAGAAAAAAAAGTAAAATAAATATGTATCATAAAATAAAGGATCATATAGAGGCATAGAATAACAATATGGATTACAATATGGATTATAAAAACATGATTAATAGCATTTTTCCCATGTGAAATAGTTTAAGCATCCTAATTCAAACTTTAAGGAGGACACACCCTTGCCCAAAACATTAGGAAACCTCCGGCACAAACACCACCGTGCGACCCGACCGAAACGCACCCTGCTGGGAGTCGAAGGAGTGGGTGCCCAGGCGCAGGGTGCAGCCACACACGCTGCAGCGGAAGCACTCCCTGTGGAAGAAGAAGCCCTCGGCGCTCAGCCTCTCCATGATGTACACGCGCTTCAGGCAGAAGTGGCAGGTGTCGCTGCCGCCCAGGCCTGGAGCGGTGTCCTTCCTCACTGACCCCTGTGGGGACGGGGAGGAGGGAAGAGGCAGGGAGAGGCTTTAGACAGAGAGAAGGACACGGAGCAGGGCGAGGGTACACGGTTAGCCGAGATGACCGCACCAACTGATGAATAAACCCCGGAACCACAGTTGTTCTGTTCACAACCTCGCAGACACTACCCAGAAACCACAACCAAGCTTGAATGCCAGATAACAGCCAGCTCTACTAGATAATTAGTCATCGCAATGTAATGTAAATGTCATGTGTCATGTCTCATCTGTTTTATAGTCACACTCATGCATACTATACAAATTCAACCAACGTCTCTTAGCAGATTCCCTATTTTTCTGCACAACAGATTTTCATCAGTCTCCCTGCAGAGAAGCAGGGGTGGGCCTTTTATAAGGCCATTATAGAAGCAAACCACCTAGATGTGACACAGAGCTCCAAACACACTCGAGTCTTGTTCTTTTTGGCTTTGGCCTCCACAGATAGAGACAACGCAGAGCCTATTTACACCTGCCGCCTTAGGACCCGCCAGCACCAAGAGCCTGGACACTGGAATGGTAGACATTCCATTTATAACATGGCTTGATCTTATGTTGTTGCCAGTGGTCCGAGGCACGCCCTATTGATCCTTACACTGAGGAGAAGCTCCACAGGGAGACAGGGCCTATTAAACACCTAAGTAGTACAATGATGGTACAAATGTAGTAACACTCAAAAGGTCCTTGCTCATTTTGGGTAGTAATAATCCAACTTTAGATTTCAAACAGCACATCACAGATGACGGGAAAGTGGGGTCCTTTTCACCTTTAATACCAGATAGTCAAACTAGGGGTAGAAAATGAAATC
>OOFG01086139.1:0-10667 GCA_900323295.1 Molva molva | reverse complement strand
GGAGGGGGAGCTGTCGGCCGCCTCCAGGGAGCCCTGGAAGGAACTGCAGGGGGTAGATGGTCAACGTCAGAGACACACTGGGATGAGTTACGGATGCCCTTAAGCTCATCCAAATCAGAACCGATGAATCCTAACTAATAACCGGGAACTCTTTAGTATAGTATGGTGTCTCCCAGGAATGAGCAGGCCTGAGGTAATCATTTATTCATATGGCACCTTTTAAAAAGACCGTCAATAAACCTGTATCACAGACATAGATATTAAAACCAAATACAAAATGGAAGGGAAGGAGCATAATTAACATTTAATTTCGCAGGTCTGCAAGCCATAAATATTGTGAATAAGGTTAAAGAGATCATAAATATAATGTAGAAATAAAATATCAATAAAAAAGTACAAACTAAATAAAAATAAAAAAAAAATAAAAACTACATTATTATTAAATACCTAAAACAATAAACATTCAAATGAATGATAGCACTGCTGGAGATTATCTGCGCCCCACTGTTTGGAACGGGAATCTGTGGAAACCCACAGTTTTCCTCAGGATATTGGATTACACGCCATTTGAATGCATGAAACACTGGCTTCAAAACGGACAAGCGGTTTGCGAGTCAGCAGATTCCATTAAGGATGGCTAATGCTAGTGCAGAGTCTGGGAAAAAGGCAGACCCTTGCTTATTTTGCGGTATGACATTTCCAATGAATTGCAACATGGTAGTGGGGGGGGGGGACATTGTTGTTATCAGTTGGTGTAAACTTTAAGGACGCGTGTTGTCACGGCGACACTGGGTACGTACAATGTGCTGGCCTCAGCTTCGAAGGCCTCTTTCGCGTCCACCTTGCTCGAGGAGTCTGTAAGAAAAATAACCAATATGTAATCATGAAACCTAATGAAAACATCCATTTTTCATTATTTTGAAGAATTATTTTACAAAGCACAGGATAGAAAGAAATATATATATTATAGAGTTTTATTCAAATTTGAATTAACTTTAATTGAACTTGAAATTCAATTGAACATGAACAACACAGGAAGCCCTGAGCTGGCCCAAACGGCATGATTCGTCATTCAGAGCTCTTTTTAAAATACTCCACTCAGCAGTTGCACCAAAATGTGTGGTGAGTTCATGAGGCGGCCGGTGGAGGTAAAGTCGAATAGAGAAGTAAAGGTTGGAGCGTGACATAGGCATGGGACAGGCCCTGTCCAACCACGAGCACTCCAGTCCATGATCCTCTCCTTACCGCTGTACAGAGACAGGTGCCTGGTGGGTGTGGTGGCGCCGTCGAATATGGCCCTGTCCAGAAAGTCGATGGTGGACTCTGTGTAGACGATCTGGAACACCTGGCTGAGCAGAAGACACAGCTCCTCCGCCGTCGCCTGGGTGAAAGAGTTCACAAATGAAGATGCAAGGAGAGACGCGATTTTGCTATGATCTACCTGTTGCTGTTTAGTCGTTGAGTTAGTAGATGCTCCCCCCTGTACAGACCCACTATCCTACCCACGATTTGGACACCCGAAATGACAACGCAGTGTTAAAAACGTCTCAGTCTGACAATCTGGACAAGCACTCAGCAGATGTTTAATAAAGCGTCATCATGGGAGACGTTACGAGACGCATACAAGCAGAGCGAGTCCTCGCTTGTTTCCATAAAAGGTCATAACCACAGGAGAACAGAGCCAGGTGTCCCCCATCTAGGGGTCAAACTGGAGGAGAAGGGAACAACGCAGTGTGTCCATGTACAGATATAGAGATACCTTGTTCTCCACGGCCAGCACCAGCAGGCAGCACACCTCCACCAGCACCGCCCCGCTCTCCGATAAGGAGCCCAGCGTCTGGGACTTGTTGAGGTCCGGACAGGAGCTGGGGCACGGAGAGCCCCCAGACTCCTGGGCTGAGGACATGAGACGGGTGGAGGATGGATGGAGAGCACAGTAGTGTTAGGACTTGCGGGATCTGTGTGTTAACTGCAAGAGTGTTAGTCTATTCTACATATAAATAAATATACAGCAGAAGATAAACGGTGTAGTTACTTTGTTTTATTTATCTTTGAGCAGAGGACCTGTGGCAGTAACAGTAACTCCCTCGCCAGTATTAATAAAAGGTCTCTGATTCTGAATTTAGCAAACACTTTTATCCATAGCATCTTACAAGCGAGGCTGAGAAAAATAAAAGCATCCAATGAAAATGTGACGCGCTATCACGAGTTGCCCTATGACCCTTCTCATTATCACGCCCCCACACCAAATCAATAGGGGGCATTGCCTCTCGATATCCATCCCAATCCTCCTCCTGATTAGCCCCTCACCTGTCTTGAGCACCACCAGGTGCAGCGAGTCGTCCCGGATGTAGGAGACAGCAGCGATGTCGTGGATGGGCACCCTGAGGATGATGTCTTCCCCGTCCCTCCACACCAGCTTGATGTTGTAGGCAGAGAGGCTCACCACCGCGTCCAGATCCGACGTCAGCTGGCCTGCCAGCTGATTCGTCTTCTAGGGAGAAAAGGATGAATGGACCCATGTGTTACAATGTAGTGTTTTAGCAGAGGGCTCCTCAATCTTTTGGTTACTTTAACTAATCTATCAAACTCTATCAAAGTCTGTTTCTTTGCCATCGTTATCTTAGTTAGGCCTGTGTATAACGCATCCATGTACCACAACGAAGAGCGCTGATTGCGTTCCCTGATCTCTGATACATATAAGGTCATGACCAAATATGGAAGTTGGGACATGCGTCACGTTTAGCAAAATCAAACTGCATAGTAGCAGGCATTTGATAGGCTGTGAAATGCCTCTTTTCAGACATACGCTTTTTGGGTGACTAAGGTTGCCCAATGCTAACTTTGGCAACTATAGCTGGGTTAATGACACCCAGTTGCTCATTGTGCAACTTAATGCAACTAGGTACAATAAGAAGACTGTAAAAATGACAACAGAATATATTTTAATATTATTGAAGTAAAATAATAATAATAATATATATATATATATATATATATAGATATAGATATAGATATATAGATAGATATAATAAAAACATTGTCTTCATTTCTCAATATCTGAAGTCCAGTGGCCAATACCCAGGGGGTTAGGCTTCTTGCTCAGTCCTACAGTCTAGACTGAGGACACTGCTGGGCATCAAACCCAGTACCTTATAGACTGAACAACCTACTATTTACTATTGAGTCTTCCAGCAGATGCTATTCATCCAAAGCGACTTACAGTGAAATCAGATACAGGTCATCAAGGAGCAGGTAGGGGATAGGGTGCAGATGAGGGGGATTGAATCCAGTACCTTGGAGTGGAACAGCCTAGCCCCCACATCATTCTGCTCCCCTATATATATATGAGGTGGTGCTGTCAGAGGACCTTACCCTTGCATTGTCGATAAGCTGCAGGACCTCGGTCCGACTGGAGGGGTTGAGATAGCCTGGCACTGACGTCAGCTGGCCCAGGTACTGCACGGTACAAAACAAGGACTCAATATGGACTCCATATGAACTGCCTCGTTGAGAGCTTCAGTCTATTCTGAATGACAAACTACTTTAACACGCAACCATTGAGAAAATCAAGGGCTTTTTCCTTGAATAGAACAGTCTACTTTGTAGTATTTTAGATAGTATAGATGTGTCTTTACTAGTCATCTAAAAGGGATCCAATGATTTGATTTGCTGTTCAAGGTGGGTTACAGTGGATTTGCCGTTATATTCCTTCTTCCATTCGATTTGGGGAGTTTTTATTGCCTTAGAAGGTTTAGGGTTATGGGGTGTCGTAAAATGTGGCCTGTGCAGCCGTTTGAGACTATAACTGTGATCATGGCTTTATATAAATAAAATTGACTTGACTATATTTTCCTACAGGGTTTCCAAAAAGAAAACGGTGTCTGGGGTAATGTTGCGACTCACTTTGACCTCCTTCTCGATGTAGTCGTTGAGCAGGATGTCAGGGTCGATGCGGTGGTCGGGCTGGGACAGGGAGAAGGTGTGGAGGGCCCGTCGCTCGGTGGCCTTCTCCGGGGCCTTCTTGTCCCTCCCGCGCTCTCCCTTCAGGAACACGCGCTTGAACGGAGACACGATGCCGGGCTGACCGAGGGACGAAAGGAGGGTTGAAGGAAGTTTGAAGGGTGGATAGGATGGTGGTTCGATATCGAGTTGAAACAAAGTCTATCGTTTTTTTTCTTTGTTCACTTTTTATATGGGCTTTGTACCTTTATGGACAGGGTAGTGATGAGAGACTGAAAATGGGTTGAAGGAGGGATGCCCTCCCACTCTGTGTTCCTTCTCAAGGTTTTTTCCTTGACAATAAAGGGAGTTTTTTCCTTGCCCTTGAGGATTTTTCTTGCCCTTTGGGGGGCTAGGGTTAAGGGGGGTGGTCACAAAATGTGGCCTGTGAAGCCCTTTGAGACCGTAACTGTTATTAAGGGTTATACAAATACAATTGACTTGACTAGACTTGAAGAAGAGATGGAATGACATGTAGGACTCAATTGGTCAGGGTTCTATTCTCTAGATAAGGGTAGTCAAGGGTAGTCAAGGGTAATCAAGTAGTTTGATTAAGTTTAAAGATACACTATAGTTAGAGTACACCTAAAAGTAGTTAGATTCAAGTTGATGGATATTTTCTAGTTAAAGGGTAGATAGAAAGGTAGTTTGATTCCAGTTGAAAGTTATTCTATAGTTTATTTTTTGTTTTTTTTAATATATTTTTAGGGACTGTGGCTTTATGCACAGGGTAGTTAGAGAGACGGAAAAAGGGGAGTTCTATTCTCAAGTAGTTCTATTTGAGTTGAAAGATATTCTATAGTTTAAGGGTAGATACAAAAGTAGTGTGATTCTAGTTGAAAGATATTCTATAGTTTAAGGACAGATATAAAATTAGCTTGATTTGAGTTGAAAGATATTCTATAGTTTAAGGGCAGATATAAAAGTAGTTTGATTTGAGTTGAAAAATATTCTATAGTTTAAGGGTAGATCTAAAAATGGTTTGATCCTATCAGCCACACCCTTGCGGTTCTTGGCACAATACTCGCCATAGGCAGCCTGGGAGCATTTCAAAGAGTCTCTGAAACACAGACCATGGACCACATTATACACAATTTACATGAGCTTGAAAATAGAAATACACATAAGACATCTTGTGGGTAGCACAAGCAAGAAGAACAAGATGAAGGAAAGATACAACTCGACCCCACCCACTCTTGACAATGTAGACCCAATGTAATACATGTAATGTGATTTGTGTTGACAGTGGTGTCTGTGAATAGTGATACTGCTAGTTCGGGTCAGTTAACACATTGTAAAAAGAAAGTCGATTGTATTTAACAGCATACTTTTCTAGCTATGGTGATACTCAATGCGCTTCACAATTAACCTGCATGGTGATTAACTAGCTTCCAAATACATTCATAAACAAATTCTGATGATTCTATCAGATATAAGGAGAAGATAGGGCTTAAAAGTGTCTTGCAAGTCAATATCAGATGCACAGATAATCAAATTAAATTGAAGATGCTCTTCAAATTAATTTCAGATTAACATTCTGAAGTAATGTTCAAGAATCAAAGGCTGAGGATCATATACTAAAAAGTAAATGTTGAATCAAATACCTTCAACAAAGAGGAACCAGTCCTCGTTTTTCTTCCTGTTCACCAATAATACACACATTTTCAAACCTACATGTTTTAACTTGCATATATAATACACTCCCACACCCCAAAAACAGTTGCACTCCTAATTATTAGCTTGCACTCAAAAATTACAGGATCTCATTTCCTCCATAGAAATTGAGTGTGGAACAAATCATGCCTTAACATCCATAGCGCATGAAAAACAGTAACAATTACCTCGTAATCCATGTGATCTGACTGATGTTGCTACTTAACGAGACGCAGAGTTGATGCTAGAGAGGTTGTGAGTGGACGCATTCCTTCCCTCACGTCAGCCACACTACGCCTGTCACCTGTTGTCTCAAGTCACTAGCAGCCCTAGCGACGGTTGCTAACTGAGGAGGTCTGAGGGGGGGGGGGATCAAAAGCAATATGAACTTGTATATTGCTTTGTGTGTGTATGGCACTTACACACGCACACACACTCACACTCTCAGAGGAGCACCTCTGACTCTACAGAGACTCCAGAACAGGAAAGGGCCAACCACTTACTTCCTCTGAATACACTGTATGTCAATACTTGCACAAGTTTAACTTGCATTGACTGCAAAAACAAAAACACATCCGACAAGATAAATATGGGCTTATAATGTAGACGTCACTCAATCTAACCACATCTTAAAGCTGTATTTATTTTCAGTGGCCTATCAGGGCTTTTCCCCTTTAAAATGTCCACACAATTTTTGACAAATTATCTGGTATTGTGGACCAGTACACCACGCAGTCCCAATACATTATTCAGCAGTTTTTCGTTCCTGGTGGCTGCTGGTGGTAACAGAGAGGTGCATTAACATTTCATGGGCCTTCTCTCGGGAACCGGCAGAGAACAGCAAGCACAGGTAGCTCTCTGGACAGTCTGGCCATTGACCAGGAAGCCCAGCGCCAGTATATTTTCTCTATGGAATTTGGCTTTGCACACTGAAGATGATGAACAGGGAGGTAACTGAAGACGTTCTAACTTTCAAACCGGAAACACTGGAAATAAACTCAAAAGCACCAGGATCCCGTGGTTTAGTTCTTACCAGTGCTGGACAAAGGAAAACATAGGCAAGTGTGCTCTTATCAAATACATATTTTAACAAATAACATGACTTAGCACAGCTTACAGCTAAGCCAGTTATCTTCACAAAGTGAAGTCATGACTCATGATACACCAACGATTATAACAACATTTTCAACCAAGGTTTTTCCTTCCCTGCATTCATGTGACAAAAACCTTACTAGGAGTGTGCATTACATAACAAAGTAGCAATATTTCTCAATATAAGGGAGTCTGTGTCTGTATATGAATGGCTGTGAAGTATTACAAACGTTACAAATAGTTATAAAATACTTGTCTACATTGGCTACTATCCAATGGCGCCCTCAAGAGGTAGAGAGCGATATTGCATGAAATGCTAACACAAATTGATTACTCATAGTAGCCTGTTGAGATCTGTTGAGAACCGTCATGAAACACTCAACAAGGCCCTGCAGAACACATTTGGCCAGCCAGGCAACTCTGCATCTGAACCAAACATGATGCTATGTTTTATCTTGTTGTGCGCTTCTAAGTAAATTGAATGAAGCGTTAAGAATTACTCCATCGTCCACAAACCATAAAACGTTCAGGATATCCCAACTACAGTGTTGACAAGCAGATCTTGCAGCAGATATATTGTCCATGGACTGTATTGGAACAATAGTTTGTATTGTATTGTGACAATGCCTGGTGTGCTTTCATAAAATGATGACGTTCTCATTTTATTAAATGAAGCTATGACAGTGCAGTCGAGAATGAAAGCACATCGTCTGCGTTGCAGAGACATGCTGTGTGTTTGCTTTATGTTTCACGATTGATACAGCAAGATATCGTTTTAATAAATAATGTATCTGATAAAGGTGACACTAGTTTACAAAGTGAACACACAAAATAAACTACTTATTTACATTTGATGTGTCTATTTGTATCATGAGCATCTGTTTAATGTAATGAACACTAAAACTTTCATTTACTTTCATACTTCCTACAATTACTAACCAACTCTGTCGAATGACTAAAACAATTGGCCAAAGTTGAACGTCCACAACACTTGTCTACACAACACGACTACTATAGAGATACAACAGACTGGTTGCATTTTACAATACAATTGAAACTGAGAAAACTATTATTATAGTCCGATGTCAAATATAAGAATTAAGTTAGGCTTAACTCAAGTGTGTTAATGTGTACTTTTTTTAGGGGGCGTAAACTGCCAAACATTGAGATCTAATAACCTGACATGTAAAAATCATGAAAAAGTTGATTTTTCAGAAAGTAGCCTTTTTCAGAAAGTAGCCTATTACACCACGAGTTGAACTGTGTTGGAAGCAACTGAAACATACCTTATCGTACACATATGTTTTACACTGTAATAATACAGCAAGTATTGAATCCTGTTAGCAAGCTAGTAAGTCCAATAATTCACAAGGTGATCCCCTACTTACCTTTTTAACTTTTTTTACATCCTCCTCCATATCTACTACGGTAAGGTTGTCCTCGTCATATTCACATCAACATAAGGTGATCTTTGGAGCGAACACACAACTGTCTGTCATCCTCTGACAACTTTATAGAAAAGAGCTTAGTTAGCCTGCTGGCTAGCCTAGCATAGCTCCTGGGATGTGTTGCCTTACACGCAGGGAATTTAAGATGGAATTTGACATCGTTATTAAAAGAGATAAACACTTTGGTATTTAAGGAGTGGGCACAATGTGTTCAGATGGAGTATTATCATCAGCAAAACGAACTGGTGGAGAAGAATAAATAACTCGGGCGTAACATTTTTAACTTTTTAACACTACCGCCATTTTGGGCGTTGAACTACAGTGTAACCCAGCATGCTTTGCGCGTCTATTTTGGCAGTGGACACAAAAATCAACAAGTGAAGAGCACTCTGGTCGCCCATTATTATCTTATCCTTGGGTCCATGAGCCATGACGTGTCAGGACATCGTACGTGGGATACATCCATGTACCCAATATTAACCTTATGCTATTATATAGGCCTACTGCAGTTCGATTGATAATGTAGGGTAACAATGAAATATTAACGTTGATACATTGTCCAGGTAAATATATCTACACCCCTTCGTTATGCCTATGAAGAAGCAAACATGGGGGACATTTTAATTCATGCATTGGCCTATTTCTTATAATTTTGTAGACATTTTGTACATCATCCATCCATTCTTCCATCCATCCGTCATTAACTAATTTTTTGCCTCAATTTATTCATTTGTATAAATAATGATAATCCTTGTTTGGAAATCGATGTAGGCTAACACCATAGCAGGGAGATTGGAGCGATAATAATTTATTAATTGGGTTGATATGATATTATATATTTTTGTCCAGAAAAAGAGTGAAATAAATACAATACTGGTACACATTGCACTTTCAAAGACTATATTTATTTTGTTCTCTTCTGGGTGAACAGTCTGATATAATAATCTACAGTAAGGCTTAACATTACATTTTTCGCTTAATATTTCTGTTTTCATCTAAAAACCAAAACATACAAAATAACTTTAGCACCATGTTATCAATAATATTCATATTGTTCCCAGAAATAGGGGGTAAGTACAATACTGGACATCAGTTTTGCTCTTTTTTTTTTCTTCAAAGAATGCTAGTTCCGTGGAACAATTTGCTTACATTTTATATTTAACAACAACAAAGAAATAATTCTTTATTTTATGTTCTCAATCACAACATGGTTGTATAGAGTACATTTTTATTGATATGCTACAGATTGTAGCAAATTGTTTGCGTACTGCAATTTGCCAACTGAGTAGCCCAGATAAATCATATAGTCTAGGGAGTATTAGATTTGTAAAATACACCAACAAGCTAACACAATCTAGAAATTGATTGAATATTTAACAAAGCAATATTTCCCAACACCTTTTCGCTCGAACAATTTCAAAAACCAGCAGCAATTAATATAACAACCGTACTCGCTTCATTGGAATATCAAATGCATTTTTAACAAAATATTACAGCCAATTCCACAGTAACAACAAAAATAGATACACACAAGTTAAAGACATAGAGAGATGACAGGAATTTACAACACAGCAATTACGTCCTATGCTCGTCCTCAAAAATAATTCCGTTCTCAGAAGTACTTTTGTGCTTCTGAGAGATAGTGCCAAAATAATGCTTCTTTGACGCGTTACGTTTCACCCCCTCCGAAAAAAGAAGTCCTAGTGCAGATTGAATCAAAGTAAAAGTAAAACAAAATAATAATAAAAAAATAATAAAAAATTAACGATCATGATTAACATCACATGAAAGATACACATATGTTGCGTGTCTGGTGTGTGTGTGTGTGTGTGTGTGTGTGTGTGTGTGTGTGTGTGTGTGTGTGTGTGTTGGTTGAAAAAAATAAAAGCGGCACCATTGAGTATTTGAGTTCTGTTGTAAACGGTGTAGAATTGAGTTGCTAGATGTCCCGAGCACGGGGATTCTGCAAGCTTTTGGAGCCAGGGGCCTTTTCAGTCCGCCTGGATGATGGCTGCGCACCACTGGAGCCACAAAGTGGAGTCAACGGCCCACTGGTTGCGGTAGCACCTTTTTGTTTGTTTATTTTTAAATATGTGTGTTATTCAGCACCAGGTTGAACCAAAAAAGAAATAAACAACCTAAAAACGTGTTATCACCCAAGCATTTGCCTCCTTGCCCGGTCATAACAAATGGCGTTGACAGAGAGGTATATACTTAAACAAAGACTCAAACGAGCAAACACGTCGACGCTAGCTAGATTCGCCTGCTGCTACAGTACACATGAAAAGGGAAAAACCAGAGGAAACCCTTGTGTGGTTAAAAGCACCTACATGCGTAATGTCGAGGATCACGGCACAATTTTACAGGCATGCCAACGGAATGATGGGCGAACCGGGGAAATTATCTAATTGGAGAATGAAAATGGTTTCGGGCTTTATTTGAATATATCACCCCACTCCAAAGATGCAATAT
>OOFG01086138.1:0-10147 GCA_900323295.1 Molva molva | reverse complement strand
CAAATTGGGCAGGCTGGAGAGTTCTCCATGTAATGTTGTCAGGCTGTTGTGGCTCACAGACAGATGTTCCTAGAGAGAAACAGGTAATCGTTAAGGAACTGCAAAGACACAAACCACAACCACCACATCTCCATGCCCTCCATGGTTTTGCAACGCATGATTGATGAATTAACACATCTGATGTAAAACACTAAATGCAATGTCCACACTAATTTGGATACATTTTTTAAATCATTAAAAAAAGTTCACACTGTAGTGTGAACTTTCGTTCACACTACAGTGTTTTACTCCACCAAAAGCAGAGATTTAAAGAAATGGAACATTGAAACATGAAAGTAGAGGGTTTTTGAAAATGATCATTTATGGTTGTGACCATATACCTAGATCCTAGGCGGCCGGTCAAAGTAGTATGGGCATGCTAATGAAAGATGGCATGAACATAAACCCTGACTGAAATGGGGAAAACCTGTTAATGTGAATGGAAAGGGCTTTGAAAATGCTGTTGACACGAAAACAGTGTGACACAGTATGACTGTGGACATGCCCTTCATGTCGTTTTACCCTTTTTAAGGGTAAAACGAACCGTTGACTACATCAGGTAAGTAAACACATACCTTAGATAAAGCTAGCAAAGCTCAATGTATTGACTTTCACTAAAGAAAACATTTTTTCAACTCATTACCATGGCCTTTGAATTAGATCATCCTTTCAGTGTGTGTGTGTGATTGCTGATAATAACAGGAATGTGTGAAACCCTCAACAAGACCCCAAAATAAGTGAATGTAAACCGCTGTATCTCTCACAGGGATCATTTGCTTTGGTTGTTGTTTGATGCGTCTTCAAACAAACGTTATTGAACTAGCCGCGACGAGAGGCTCCTCTGAGTGTCTTGGCCAAAGATTTGCACTTGAACACACCGCAAAGGCTACAGCCAACAGCCAACAAGCACGTACGTTCTGCATCTGTACGTGAGAGGAAATATCTCTCCCTACCAGCAGGTGGCGTTTTTATATACAAACACGAAAGAAAGCCTGGTGTGGCCTTTAAGGTACAAAATACAGTGTTTACGGTCTACACTGACAAACATGCATCATACAATTAGGCAGACACTTTTATCTAGATGGAAATTGTAATAAGTACATGGGTCTCACATTACTTTGGGTTTGACAAGTAATGACACATGTGCTTGTAATTGATGTTGCCAATATTCACCGCTGAGAAGAAGACTCCATGACTTTCTAAGACACCAATAGATAATCATTCTGGGGTCACGGCAACATGCTGAAGGTTGAACATCACAGATCCTTCTGATGTTACTTAAAACTAACTTCCATGTGATTGCCATTACATATTCTGTTACAATCATCATAACTTGCACCAAATGAGAACGTTAAATAAAAGGACTGATCTCTGAGCTGAAAGAGTGAGTAAGTGAATGAGAAACATATGGAAGAGACTGTGAGAGGGCCAGAGAGACAGATATATCAGCTCTACTTCTTACTTCCCTAGTGTATCACCACCAGCATGTGCAGGATGACTGTATGTTAACATGCCAGGTCGCATTACATTCCTTTCACCAAGGGTAAACAAAATGAATCAAAGACACACACACAGTTCTACAACTAGCCGCATCTACTGCTATGATACAGGTCCGCTGGTTTGGAGAATGAGAGACTGCTGCAAGTGCTTGGCTATCGGCTGTATTAAACCACTCACCAGCTTCTGCAGAGAGGCCAGCTCCTCCGGGAGATAGCACAGTCCGGTGCGGTTCAGCTTCAGCCATCGCAGGCTGCTCATAGACTTGACATGTTCCGGGAAATAACCGCCCTGTGGGAAGAAAGAAGGGACAGCAATAAGAGACAACACTCCTGGTTGTTAGAAACTACTACATAAGGGTCAGCTAAGAACCCAAGTACTCATGCCATTCTGTCGGCTGAATTCCTCCCTAGTCTATGCCAGCTGTCATTACTGCCAGACGAACTGCTTTTCTTATCACCAAGGCTGACTGCCAAAAGTAGGCTAAAGTAGGTTATGATACATACTAGCCTACCGTTCTCCCCTAAACAGCTATAATAACGTGATGATCTGATTATGAATGGAACAAGACTAGACTTGTCTGGCCATGGTCTCATATTAACCATCAACATAAACACTCTGGGCGATGGAACTTGTTGTGAGAGTGTCAGCCAAGTAAAGCTTTGTCCACAGGTCCAGAGTGCTATACCCAATGGAGAGACTGTGTCAAATCTTAGGCAACTTTCAATACCAGAAATCGAACATTTCAACCCACGATTATGACGTCTACATGTGACCCAGTCCAGTTGGGCCATGTCATGTATGACAACTGGCTAACGCCCAAAGCTAGTGAGCTAAACTCTTAGCATGGGCTAGCGTCGGTGTACTGCGCTACCTGGCACACTTAACTACTAAGCTAAACCATTCGATTTATATATAAGTAAATCGAGCCCGGTCCGCTTACTTTGAAGTCGTTTCCACTGAGGTCCACTCCCCTTATGAAGGGGAGAACTCCGGTGGAAGCCATTTCTGGTGTGTAGGTTAGCTTGTCTATGTCGTACTGTCTCACTGGTCTATTTTGGTCTACCACTGGTGGGATGGGCTGACGTCAAACACACAACACTGCGCATGCGCCAATGTCCGAACCCAGAATTTCTTATTTTATTTTTACAAATTGAAATTTGATTTATTCAAGTCTAATTTTTGAAACTACGCATGCGTTAATTACTATAAATGAATGTGTGCAATAAATTACAACAGTTACCATTCCTGTAGTTCCCATGATGGATGTATAATAAGCTATAATAAGCATTTCCTTATTATAGGCTACTACATATATAACGTTAGGCCTAGTCTACTTAATAATATCTATGTAGGTACATTTTATTCTTCATCAACCTACAAAGCAGCAATAACAAAACATTTATTTTTCCAAGGTATTTATATTCGTATACCCTTTGTATTGTTTGCAACCATTTATTAAATCGTATTCGTGCACTGTCTAAATTCTTATGCACTGGTTTGCATATCTTGCGTTTGCATATCTTGCGTTGTATGAAAAAAATTATTAAAATTAATAAATTAATTAAATGTTATTCTTATTCTTCTTATTTATGACGGCCGTGGTGCATCACCGCCACACACTGGTCTGGTGTATGAACTGAATTCCTGGCCCTCAAACTTTATTAAAATAACCCCGTGCATTAAAAAAATTCCACAAGAAACGATTTCCATAATGTTACCGATGTTGGATTATATCCTTATCCTACCACTCTGTGTGTCAGTTATACCCCTCTAATAGGCCACATTTGGTTGGTTGACAAATAATGTCATTATGTGAATATAATAATTGAATGAGGTACTTCTATGAATAAAACAGAAAAGCATAATTAGTACTGGATCATTGGCCTGTAAAAGCACACAAAATGATTTGGTGTCTTCATTGAATGCTTTATCGTAGCACGATCGTAGACTCTAAATTATGTCAAGCAATTACTAACATAATTTCACCAATCAATTCAAGGCCATCTTATCGTCTAAACAAATTGCAACCAATGCGATTTTTTCTCACCGTAATCTCCACTGGAGGGCGCAAACTTTGTTGTGCAATGAAGGTGTGTCTAATAGAAGAGTAACAGATACCGCTGCTTAGCCATTAAAAAGGCCCTTACACCGCAGTGATATGTATGCCTAGAATGTTAATGGTCCAATCGAAAGATAAATATCCACTCATTCCTAAATAATTGGTGAAAAATTATCATTGCTGGCAGTCGTGTCCAGGGTTTTGGTTTTGGACATTTCGCGGGAGCCGGCCAGTAAGCTGCCGCTGCAGAAGCATCAGCTGTCTCGGTAGCAATTGTTCTTTATCCAGCTTGCAGAAAAAAGCATAACATAAATTCCACTATGGAAAATAATGCTACGAGGTACAGTGTACAGTTGTACATTTATGACTTGTCAAGAGGAATGGCACGGAATCTCAGCCCTATCATGCTCGGTAAGTGACTCATTTAGATCCTATATACCTGGCCTTCATTACGTTGGGCTGTATAGACGAGGATGAAGGATGGTGATTATGATGGTGATGCTAGCGGTGCTCCGACGGGTGTGCAGACCATATATATGGTGCTGCAGACGTTTGGATGGATTTGCAAACTGTAGTAATGTAGTTGTGGGAGCTGCAGAAAATAGATGGTTATTATTCCTACCGGGTAATAAATTGGTGGCCATGGTGGTGGTCCAATAAGACTTGAACTAAACACGGATGCAATACAAAAAAAATAACATGGGTTAATAACGCGCATCTTTGTCTTTACAGGGAAACAACTTGACGGCATTTGGTATGTATTCGAAGCCATTACCGTTGATATTTGAGCATCAAAATAATTCCATAACTTTCTCAGATTCAACAGCGATACCACTGGATACCGATGCGCATTCAAATGTGCTGCCGAATAAACTGGCAGAACATTGCCTTTTTGCAATATGTTTTGCGTTATACAAAAGCCATAGCGTACAATTGTGTTGTGTTGGCAGGCACACAGCCATAGTAGTTTATGGAGACGAGTTCTTCTTCGGAGGGGTGGGCATTTCGAGCTGTTCACCGGTAAGACTTTCTCACAGTTTAAAGTGGTGGGCAATTCTATCAGTTCTGCTAAACACACAGGAAGTTGAATAGTATACTTTCTCAGTAGTCAAATTTGTTCTGAATGTAAATTAATTGAATAACAATAATAAACCATGATCCAATGCAGTATGCAAATTGTTAGTGTTTGAATAAAATTTGACTGTGTGCCTGTGCATGTGTGTGTGCATGCATGCGTTTGTACCTGCATGTGTGTTTGTGTGTTTGTGTGTGTGTGTTTAAATTGAGTGTGTCAGGGCGGAACGATGCTGGGGCCTCCAGATACAGTGGTGGAGCTTGGGGAGACCGAGGTGTCAGAGGAGATCTTCATGGACTACCTCTCGTCCCTAGGAGAGAGCACATACAGGTCTACCTCTCTCTATCATCTCTCTCTCTTTCCTCCCTAGGAGAGAGCACATACAGGTCCACCTCTCTCTATCATCTCTTTCTCTCTCTCCCCCCTCTCTTTCCTCCCTAGGAGATAGCACATACAGGTCTACCTCTCTCTATCATCTCTCTCTCCCCTCTCTCTCTTTCCTCCCTAGGAGAGAGAACATACAGATCTACCTCTCTCTATCATCTCCTTCTCTCTCTCCCCTCTCTCTTTCCTCCCTAGGAGAGAGTACATACAGGTCTACCTCTCTATCATCTCTCTCTCCCCTCTCTCTTTCCTCCCTAGGAGAGAGAACATACAGATCTACCTCTCTCTATCATCTCCTTCTCTCTCTCCCCTCTCTCTTTCCTCCCTAGGAGAGAGTACATACAGGTCTACCTCTCTCTATCATCCCTTTCCCTCTCTTTCCTCCCTAGCAGAGAGTACATACAGGTCTACCTCTCTCTATCATCTCTTTCTCTCTCTCCCCTCTCTATCCCTAGAAGAGAGCACATACAGATCTACCTCTCTTTATCATCTCTCTCTCTATCCTCCCTATGAGAGAGCACATACAGATCTACCTCCCTCTATCATCTCAACAAACATCTCTCTCTCTCTCTCTCTCTCTCTCTCTCTCTCTCTCTCTCTCTCTTTCTCTTTCTCTTTCTCTTTCTCTAAAGCACACACACATCACTTATGTATTTAAAATAGACCCTTTGACCCTCAAATCCAGCATTAAATCCAGTCATCCATGGATTTAAAGACTGAAAGATGCTTGACACCATAGACGGGTTTCTGGGCAATGTCACAGGTCCTTATTTATGCAATCATTTATTTACAAATGATCAAATTATAGTCTTTGAGTCAGTGATATTAGGATGACACTACAAACAAACATTACCCTACGTTACATTTACATGCAAAAGAAGGCAAACCAACACATTTGAATCTGGGTAAAGCGCTTCATCATTCCATTATCAGACTTTACAAGGAAAATGTAATTCAACAAGTTTATACATTACATTATATACATTACACGCTAATGTGATCACAGTAGTTTATGGTAACAAAACTGTTTATTGCCCCCTGGCTGTGCACGCACCAACTATGTTTGTAAATTGGAAACCCTCCCATATACATTCACCATATTTACGCCCAATTTATGAATTACAAATTTTTTGTATGTTGATTTAAATATATTATTATAAGATATTTGCCCCTACACTTTACAGACCAAAGCTGTGTTGCTTACAATGAAGACAATCTCAATTTATTTTCATTGTCTATTGGCCTAATAGCTTTGCTGCTAACAACGTAGCCAATTGCTAGGCCTTTTTTTGATTCTCTAAAATAGCTTTGTTGCTAACAATGTAGCCACAATCGCAACATTTTTTAATTCTGTTTTGTTGCAACAAGTACAAAGACTCCCAAGTCATGTTAAACAAATCAAAACTTGCTCACTTTGTTGTTGGGGCAACAGAGGCGACCGATACCGACTGTTTGAACACAACTGCAACACGTTCACCAATGAGGTGGCCCAGTTCCTCACCGGCAACTCCATCCCAGCCTACATCACCGACCTGCCCTCCGAGGTCCTCGCCACGTGAGTCCCACGCCAGCACTGCTCTTCTTCTTGGTCACTGCTGCTTCAATGTTTCTTTCAGTAGACTATGTCGGTTGCTATTAAGTTAGTGTATCGTATCTGATCTTAATCCTCCATGCCTCCATTAAGTTGTCGTTGTTGTTGACAAAGGTGTATTGTACCGATAAGAAATGGCAATGGCAAAAAAATCATAAGGGTTACAATCCCTTAAACCTGCCTCAAACCAGACGAGCAACGGAGCGCCGTGCAGCGCAGAGTAGTGGAAAGGACAACACAGGAGATGACATTTTAGGTTTTGTTCTTGGTTTAATATAGACTAATGGGTGGCAATGGATGGTGCTGCGTGACGCTCCAAGGTTTTGAGCAGAGTTGGAAGTTATTTCACGGCTCTCTCTCTGTCTCTCTCTCTGTAGGCCGTTTGGTCAGATACTTCGGCCAATCCTGGACTCCATCCATATAGCCCCTCCCGGAGGGAACGTGATCAACGGGGGCCGCAACAACTAAACCAAGCGCACCCAATCTTTTTAAAGGGTGTTCTCCAGGTCACTCGCATCGTAGTCGCCAACTGGAATTCAGGATTTGTATTTATTTATTTCAATTAACTGCTCTTTTATTGGGCACATTTATAAATAATGTGTTGGATGTCAGCTGATCAATACCAGCTTCAGGAGCGATTGATGGTTTGGTTATGGTCAAAAAATCCAACCGCTTTTTCAAATTATTTGTCTTTACAGTGAAAAGGAGCATGGAGTTTGAATAGTATGAGCTGGGTGTAGCCAACGGCACTAGAAAGCTAGTGATCTACCCTGTGGGCCTAACACATGTGCAGTGTTGTCTCATCTTATCACAAGCTCTATATGACTGGACTGATCAATCAAACTCAACCCTTTATCCACATCTTTGTTTGGTCCTGTATGCTATTAACCATTTAAGAACTGCTTTGTAAAAACCTATTGCGTTTACCTGGAAACCCCCCTAATGACTAAATGCATTCATGTTGTTTACTGATTTAGAAATGTATGCAAAATGAAGGAGGTAAGATCTGGGTGGAAGTGGATTTTCAATAAGCCCATTCTCGGGTAAGGTACTTTTTGTTTTTGTTCTATTTTCTTTTCTGTTTTCTATATGCTTGACTTTGATTAATATTTTTGTACCGAACTCCTCACCTTAGTTCCTGTATCATTTTGGTATATATTATATATCGCACAGTTGCCATGTACAGAATGTTGTGTTGACATTACTGCATACTGATTTTGTTAGCTTGGAAATCAAGGCACAATGTTCTCCATGGAATTCACATAATATGTGAATTCTAAATCTATTTGTATAGGCCGATCGTAGATTGAACTCAACAATCATTCAATCCTTCCATAACAGCTCAAACATGAAGTGTAAAGAATTCATTTTAAGGTAAAATTCCCAAGAAGAGGAAGACACATAAGTATTATAATTCGTTTTTGAGTAACTAATTCATGTGTAAAGAAAACAACTAACTACAAATTACTTTTTGAGATTAAATGGAGAAAGCGAGTTCTTTGTTTGTAGTTTGTCAGATTAAAACATTTACAGCCTTTTTTTTACAAACCAACTAACAAGCTTTGCCAACAGGTGACTACTGTAATGTATAAATTCTAACTGCACAACTGTTTTTTAACCCTGTACTGTAACATTACCTTCTGCTTTATGTCATGCAATTCCAGTTCCTTGCTGCTACATAGGAGACATTTTAACAGATTTACAGACTATATTCTATAAGCCATTTAGATAAGCATATGTTAAGTATGTTTTTTTTTACATATTTTTGTTGTACGTTTCATAAAATGTATGAAAAAAATTGTTTATATGCATATATTTAGGACATTTAAGTTATTATTTTGTAATGTATTAAAAAAATAAAGATAATGACCGCAAGGTGTCTCTCTTAAATACATTGTTGCTCATATTTTTGGGATGTACTGGACAAATAGCTGTACTATCGTTACATGGAGTTCCACATTTGTACTTCGACCTTCCACATTTGTACTTCGTTATTCCAGCTGTCATAGGACTTGTTCTTATCGAAAGGGGATGGAACTATATAGATAAACAATATTATTAAATAACGACGACGATGAATGCTTAAAACAACTTTAATATGGCCACTCAATCGTACATGAAACCTTGGCCGGCACATCATTTTCTTTACCAAATAACATCCTGAACAACTGCGTGCATGCGCAGTGCCAAGCGTGAAACTCAACACATGCAAGGGCGTCCCTAAGGTCAAGGGTGGAGCTGACCGCCGCGTCATCCCTGGTCTGTACTTATCTGCTTTTCTCAAAGATGACCTGAAGACCAACCAAATTCACATTCCTGTCATCCTACAAACACTTTTCTTCATGAGTTTACATTTTCTTTATGGTGAAAATGTACTGGTTACTGGTTTTAAACAAGAGTAAATTAGCAGCGGAAGCTAAGCCAAAAACGACCTTAAGCTAGCAGCAACAAGCGCTAATTAACAATTTTCTAAATGTTTACAAAATTCCTGTAGGCCAATGTGTTATGTCAGAGCAAGTCATTAGTTGAGTGGACAGTACTATGAAAGACCTTAACACAATCATCAATTTGGAGATCACATCTCTGGGGGCGGAGCCAAGAGCAACCACCTGTCAGGGCGTCCCCGAGGTCAGGGGTAGAGCCGACTGCCGCATCATCCTCAGAGGCGGACGTCCGAACAGTATCAGACTCCTGAAGACCATCTTAATTCACATAATTTCATCGTACCAACACTCTCAGCATTATTTTATTATGGTGCCTGTTGTGCTGGCTGATCGAGAGAACAGTACGGCGCCTTAGTTGGAAGTTACTGGTTTTTAATGACAGTAAGCTAGAGGCACTAGCTAAGACAAAATCGACAGTTAGCTAGCAGCTAAGATTTGGCAAGGAGTGCTAATTAACAATTGTATGTGTCCAAAATGCCTGTAGACAGATGTTTCATGTCAGAGCAATAGTCACCAGTTGTGGGGACAGTACAGTGGGACAACTTTGTATTCCTGAGTTATTAACTTAGAGATCACATCTCTGAGGGCAGAGCCAAGAACCACCAGACACCAGGGCGGCCCTGAGGTCAGGGGTGGAGCAGAACATCATCCTCAGAGGCGGACATCTGGACAGATCCAGAGGCTTTTCTCTGAGATGACCTGCCGACCAACCAAATTCACATTAATAGCAACCTTCTAACACTTCTCTACTTTTTCTCTATTTTTTTGCATTTTCTATACAATGCTTGTTGTGCTGCCTCTTCGACTGAAGGGTACGGCACATTTCTTTTTAGTTACTGACCCTCAAAAATTCTGAAACTTTCTCAATTAATACATACCTGTGAAGGGTCTTGGAGAAGGTGGTGTATCTACAAAGGAAGGCATTGTCCAATTGAAGCAGCAGGCAAGAATAATGCACGGAGAGCAGTGAAAAATACGATTGACACGCACAAAAAAAATGTCAAACTGTTAAAAAGCGAAACACAGAATGGTTTATCTACAGCCCATTCCATTGC
>OOFG01086137.1:0-11253 GCA_900323295.1 Molva molva | reverse complement strand
GTGGTGTGTGTGCATATGTGTGTGTATGTTTGGGGGGGGTTGGAAGGTGAATCAAGAGGGAAAGGTTAATGCACAGAGAACAAGTATAATGAATATTGAATATGCCAGTAACACTCCACCATGACTCACACACACACACACACACACACACAAACACACACACAAACACGCCTAGGCATGCATGCACACACACACAAACACACGTGTAGGCACGCACGCACACACACACACACACACACATGTGTGGACGAATGTGTGTGTGCGTGTGTCCATATTGTGTTGTGTCCACATCTGAGAAAGTAATAAAATATTTTCAATAGAATAATCAGCAGTAAACGGCAGTAAACACACACCTTTACAATAATACCAATAATTAACCCAAAAAGGTATTTATTAAATCTCTCCTTTCCACTGGGTCAGACTGCAATATACTGCTAAAATGTTAGATTTCTGCTGGGAATAGACCGCTTTAATTGCGTTTTTGAAATGGACAACACAGCATAATACTAACAGCGGCAGATTAGGTTAATACTGAAACACATACAAGGGTAGGTAAAGTATACAGAGCTGAATCAAAACATCAGACAGCTCCAATTCTGTGCTCGGTGAGCCATTTTATACACGATGGCAGGCTTCATTCAATTAAATCCTCTTTAATGTGGTAGTTACAAATAAGTATAGGAAATTAATTAAACAATAAAATATATATATGAGTGCTAAATATAGGGAAACCCCTGTCTATGTTTAACAAGCAATTGGAATATTTATAGTTTTTATCCAGTGGTTAGCTAACGCCTAAGTGCTAATTAACTTCATTTTAGGGGAATAAACGAAAACATTGTTCCAACTCTGCAGTGCTGCAAACCCAATTGCTGCCAACGTCAGCCATAAAACTTCTATTAATTTCCACCAAAAATGTAAAGTGCCATGAATAAACGGCAGAGCAGAAACATTTATTGAAACTTCCACTCTTTCTAATTGACCGTATGAAACATGAACAGCAAGTCCCACACAACCCTTATGATTGGACCCTCGTCAATGACGAGGGTCCAATCATAACGTTTGTGTGGGACTTTGATCAGGGATGCTGTGAAAGTCTCACACAACCCTTAAGATTGGACCCTTGTCAATGACGAGGGTCCAATCATAACGTTTGTGTGGGACTTTGATCAGTGATGCTGTTCATGTTTTATACGGTTTTATACAGTTAACTCGTGACGAGTCGTCGCGGTCCCCGGTAGTCGGGGAGGTCGGCTCCGGCTGTGTCCCAGAAGCACCGGGGCTGCTGCTGGGACCAGCTGAGGTACACGGGCTGCTCGGACAGCATGTCGTCCAGAAACTCCTCCTCGGACACGGGGAGGTGTCTTCCGCAGGCCCTGGGCACCTGGTACCCACCACTGTAGCAGACCCAGGTGGAAGAAGTGGAGGTCGGCGACCGGCCAGTCTGGTTGGACTGGGTCCAGGTACTTCTGGGACACACACCGCCTGGAAGATCCAAGTTGTTAGGGATCTTTGCATCAGAAAGTGGAGTCTTGGCTCTTCTCCTTTTCTTTTGGCAGTGCTGAGATGACCCCTGCTATAGAGATGGAGCAAGAGAGATGAATGAACTTGGTTAATTTAATTTAACTTAATTGAATGGAATGGAATTTAATTTAATTTAATTTAAGTTAATATATTTATTGTAATTAAATTTAAATTGAGGCTTTCTGCAGCACCAATAGCTGATGTCTCTAATGATTAGTAAACAGTATCTGTCTTCATAAACTCGTATAAAATTGCATTACATCTTCACAGTAGACATCCACAAACTGAGTAGTAGGTACTTATTTGCATTGTGTCTAATAATTAAATATTGCCAGCCGAAAACAGCAGTTCTACAATATTATTTTCAATATTAACAGAACTCATTTCTAATACTGGATTTCATTTATAGACATTGTGTCAATGTGCTTCATAGCATAATCTGTGTTTGTGAAACACATTTTAGCCGGCGTCTCGACAGTGCATGGGGGTGTTTGCAATTTGCATGTTAATAGAGTCTTGGATATTTGTAAAGGAAAAGTTATGGAGATTCTGCGAAACCATGTTCCTTTTTGGTGCAAAAACAACAAGCTACTTTAAACATGTTTTTGTAGCATTTAAAAAGCACTGCAGGGGACCATTAAATGCAAAAGAAACTATTCCTTCCGGACAATATAACTCAATTGCTGTTCCCTCTGGATCAATTAGTGTTGATAACAACATGATAGTCAGTTTATTGTTGTTTATAGTTTGGCCTTAATGATTGTGTTTTGTTCTTGGCCAGTGATTGAATGTATCTCTAATTTAATTAGGATTCACCCTCACACCAACCTTCCCAGCTGCCCAGACTCCTCTTTATTTCTCTCTCTTTCTCTCTCTCTCTCTCTCTCTCTCTCTCTCTCTCTCTCTCTCTCTCTCTCTCTTACTCTGTGTTTAATTAAGTTATTTCTCTCTCACTCTTTACTTCTCTTACTAATACCCTCGGTACTCTGGTTTGCCTGCATGAACCAGAATGTTCAGGAAGGAACAGGGGGTTTATGTTACAGGGCTGTAAACACTGCTGCTTGTGCTGTTGCCTCTCTTGTACATTCCCTTATTAACTTGCCAATTCATCAAGAGAAAATCAAAAAGACAGACAGACAGACAGACAGACGAAAGACAGACAGCAATTGTTTGATAATACTTAAATTGTGCGGAAAATTGCTCTACCTTTTTTTTCAACCATATCCCAGTGGGTTGAACTAAAAGCTTTTAGCAGTGCGTAGAATGGGCTCTTGTAATGAGAAATTAGTTTGTGTAGTCTATTTCCCTGTATGTAAGAGAAGGCATTCAAGCATCAAAGCAGTTTTGCTTGCCTTGAGTTGACTCAAGGACATGTAATAAAGTACTTTACGCTAAACGGTTAAGTATAATTTAATCCAAGTAGCTTGTTCAAAGCTCATAACAGGGCCTGAAGGTTCCAACTCGGTTACATTTTAAATGTATCAAATACCAACTCAGGTTCTGTCGGGTTGTTTCAATCACTCACTTATCATTGATAACACCACTGATCCATGATATAACATGGATCATATCTTTCCTCTATTTCTTTCTTTCTAATATGTGCTTAAATTGACTTCCAACTTTATCTCAGAGAGACTTGAGCTGACCTTTAAATGAGGTACCAAATGAGACATGAAGAAGATATTTGTTCAACTCCTTGCTTTTGAGGTATGAGTAGGAGGGTTTACAAAGGGAAATTATTATTAGATATGAGGTCAAGATCAACAATTCATCCTTCACAAGAGATGCATTTGCTAGGATCAAAAGACATAATGTGAATGACGCAGTGATTAAAACCTGATACCAAATAGAGACCATAATATTCACACTTTTGACATAGACTTGACGATAACTTGACGATGAAGTGCAGTATCAAAAAAGCATCATTCTGAAAAATCAATACCAATATTTGTGGTGTCACGTGTCACTGACCCATGTGCAAGCATCCCTGAGGAAGTCCATCAACCTTTTGCGTCTCTGCTTTGTGGTGCGGAGATGATGTCCTCCTATATCCATTGACAGGTCTGCATGATATAGATGAAAAGCAAATTTCCATCTCTGATGTTAGGAGGAGACCTTACTAGACATTTTTACATCAAGATAGGTCAGAGGAGGTAAGGTTGTTAGGTTAGGTTGGGTTGAAAGGAATTTCTTTTTTATTGGGGACGATTTAGAAATAATCTGTTGAATTGTATAATTATAGAAATGTAGAATATTTAAACTATTTGATAATACATGAAAGAGGTCCTTTCAAGGCAATTTCTCATGATTATGATTATAACTAATTATCCCCATGTGTTAACCTTGAGTTAACAAATAATTAAAAATGTCCATTAAAAACTACTATTATAGAGCATTATGAATTGGACTAACTCAGAGGTACAACAAATGGATGAATACCTGGCCAAAAGTGTACATTCAATGATAGCAATAATAGGCCTATAAATTACAATTCTATTAGTCTATTATGACAATTCTGAACCTGATATTTACCAACACTGGTGTGCATCAAAATGTACAATAATCAACTTACAATCCATTGCTTTGGCTCTTGGTTAGATTTCCTTCCTTTAGTTGTGATTGTGTGTTAATATTTTGAGCAATAATATTTGAATAACATTCCAGTTGCCAACATAGAATAGATTTACTGGGACATAACGCCTCAACTCTCTATGAGAGTTCTCTCGTTATGGTAACAGAACCGTTCGTAAAGTTGCTCTGGAACAAATTTAAATTTATGTCATGTGAGCCTTATATTGGTTACTAGTTTCAGTTTATTGGTAAATTAAGGAAATCAACTTTCCTATAATCCTTGCATTCCTATTTTACATTACATTTCAATACCCAAAAAGTGCATGAATCATTCGAGCACATACAATTCATCAAACCTTTGGAGGCATGTTCATTTAAGTGTGTGTGCGTGTGTGTGTGTGTGTGTGTGTGTGTGTGTGTGTGTGTGTGTGTGTGTGTGTGTGTGTGTGTGTGTGTGTGCGTGCGTGTGTGCGTGTGCGTGTGTGTGTGTGTGTGTGTGTGTGTGTGTGTGTGTGTGTGTGTGTGTGTGTGATGGAGGTTGTGGTGGTGGTATGCTATTGTCTTCAAAAACCATTGTTCTATATGAAACAATTAAAAAACAACTTGATTCATTCAATTGTGCAACTATTTAGCAACATACATGAGTAAATGTAGGTCTACTCCTACTGCTATTCCAGAAGTTAGAATGGAATTTTTTTGAGTATACTAAATGCATCAACTTAATGCGTGGATGCATCCTATTTGCTTAGAGGTTTTGCAGTCTCCGTTACTAGGAAACCGCTGAAAGGGGCGACCCTTGAAATTGTAGTTTGATAATATCTGCGTTTGAATTTCCAACAGCGAGAGTGCGCTACAATCAAAACTACATATCCCATAACCTCAACACGTCAACGAACGCCCTCCCCCTTGAACACATGACTGGCATCCGCGAGAGAGCTAGACACAAAACAGTGGACTTATTTCCCTTAGCTTTGAATTAGTTCTTATTTCTCCAGTATTGGGTAGCATTTGTTTACATAAAATATGAAGCTACAGTTTGTTGTCGTTGTGCTGTGTTTTGTTGCCGGGGTTATGGCCGGAAAATACTCGCGTGAGAAGAATGACCCTAAGCTAACTAGCGGTGAAGGCAAAGCGTTGGAGTTCAGGATAGCTAAGTTGAACCAGGTTTGGGAAAAGGCTATCAGGGTAGGTATCAAGCACACTTATGAACTACTTGGCACGCTTAAGGGATTTCATTTCCTCTTAATTAGTGAGAATGTCCTCTGTTTTTTTTCTTCGTGTCTGTTCACAATGGTTCCTAAAACAAATCCTATCAACTATATAAGTACGAGGAAGCTCCTTGCATAAATATATCCTCCCATTGTGCTTATGGTTTATTATGAATGAAATGTAGCTTGCTTTCTGTTGTTAACTACTATGGTGTCCTCTTTTGAACCGTTAGATGCAGTTGCCCCCGGTTCGCCTGTCAGAGCTCCACAGTGACCTGAAGATCCAGGAAAAGGATGAGCTGCAATGGAAGAAGATGAAGGTCGAAGGTCTAGACGAGAACGGAGAGAAGGAGGCCAAGCTCCGACGCAATTTCAATGGTGAGATGGTATTTATTGAACGTGTAAACGGCTATTTTGCATTGGTGTGACATTTTAAACAATTGACTGGGAGTAGGTAGGCTCGCTTTGTGACACCAGTTAATAAGTGACATTTTTACTGGTTGGAGAATGCTGATTCAGATGTTGAGGAACTACAAAATGCTGAGCAAGGACACGTAGGTTATACCATTCTGTGTCTACAGCTTCTTTTTACCTTTGAACCCACCTAGCTGTGGGTTCTACAAGTAGGCCTAGGCCTCCTTATAGATTAATGTTTGACACTGATGTTTTGTAGTTTGATTTATGTTTAAAACATTTTGAGGTTGACTTGTGTTATGATGCTGTGTAGTTTGACTGTTGTGATGCAGTGTAGTTTGACTTGTGTTATGATGCTGTGTAGTTTGACTGTTGTGATGCAGTGTAGTTTGACTTATGTTTTGATGCTGTGTAGTTTAAATTGTGTTTTTGTAGTTTGACTTATGTTTTGATGCTGTGTAGTTTAAATTGTGTTTTTGTAGTTTGACTTATGTTTTGATGCTGTGATGTTGTATAGTTATCCTGGCCAAGTATGAGATGGATGGGAAGAGGGACACACGGTCACTGGAGAGCAACTCCCTCAAGGACCACGACACTAAAGAGGGTGACATGTTTGATGACCCAAGGCTAGACAAACTCTGGCACAAGGTTTGTGTGTGTGCAAATTATATATATATTTTAGATCATTTCTCAAACATATTTCATAAAAAAATAAAAAACAATCCTTTTATATTAGGATGTTTTTAATCCAAATGTCAAATATTTTTTGAATAAACACAAATGTCTTCCTCCCTGCCAGGCCAGGAACTCAGGGAAGTTCTTGGAGGAGGAGCTGCTGACTCTGAGGAGAGAGTTCCAGCATCACAAGGACAAGATCCACGAGTACAACATTGTCATGGATACCGTCAGCAGAACTGAGGGTGAGCACAGCGGGGCCAGCCCCTGTGGCTCCCTGTATTTATTTCCTCTTCCCTTGCACCCCTTCCACCTCATGCCAGCATATTCATTTGAAGCCAATGCATCTTAAGAATAGGGCCAGCATGATTCTGTTTCCCCTATCGCTCACATCCCCACTGGAACGACTAAAAGGTCCTGCAAACGTCTCTTCTGCTGCCGCAAGGGGAAAATGATAGCGTTCAGCAAAAACAAAACACTTCAAACACTCAAATCTTCCTCATTATTGTTTCTTTAACGTAGATGTTGTAGTTCAAGATGGATTCTGCTGACCAAAGCAACAGCTCAGCTTTGTGTCTTGCTTTGATGTATTTTTGGACGGTAATGGTTGAACTAATGCAAGCAGCAAAACCATTATAAGGGATGCAAACCACTCGCTTTTTGGGGAATGTCGCTTTTATGACCTCAATTGGGGTGACTTATGTGAAAGTATCGTCTAGATCCGAAGAGTTTTTTGGGGGGGAAAGGATACTCTAAATTAGCTAAAGCTAGGATGCATACAAACAATATAATGTTTAGCATTGTATAGCAACATCGCACAGGAGGATTTTTATGCACCCAGCCCCTCCTTACTGTCACCCACGTTTAAAGTGCAGCATAAATTCCCCACGGACGGGAAGATCAGCCGAGGAAACATTCGGCTGACTTATGTTGTTGGATGTGTTTGCCGGCGAGTAGTTTCCATTTGTGAGTCTAATTTCAGGACCACTCGTTCGTCAGGCGAGTGCAGTGAGTAACTAAGAGCGAGTTCGACTTCTTCATAAATAAATACAATTTAATGGAGTTTATTATGTAGAAATATGATGTGACGGTTGATAATCAGTCAACATTTAAAAGATTGTTCTGGGCATCCGGGACCTCTTCATTTACAGAGCATAGACACACATACACAAATCAGGTAGCGCGACTCGGACACCGAGCCAGTCTGGTGCACGAGGGCTACTTGTTTCTACAAATGCAATAAAAATGTGGAGCGAGGATGGCTATGCATGCACTGCTCTCTCCCGGTTTCGTCATCCACTTCCACAAACCACAGCTTTTCGATGGTAACTCTTTAGCTTTATCGCTAGGCTAATATATGGCCAAGAATAAGCTGATGAATGAAATTTGTTATCGGCTTGTCATCCTAAGCCAGCCCAGACTTCTGCTAGGGATCACAGACAAGTTATAGTAAGGCTCAGCAATAATACAACAGTACACAAACTAAAATTAATCTGCTTAAAGAAGTAGATTTTCACCTCTCTGATGAGTGATGAGACGTTTTGTTATTCTGTGTTAGCATTGGGGTTAGGTTGTCACCATGTCATTTGGGCAGAACATTTCTCCTCTGGGACCTCACCTTTTTAAACAGTGGTACTCACTAGCCATTTAGTTATAATATAAACTCATCGATTACAATACATTTATTAAATACAGCTACGTACTCGTAGATTCACGTGGAACAAATTATTAGAAAACATTTGTTTCTAAACTACCAGCCTTGTATAAAACTATGAATAGAATTTGTAACAGGGCAATTAGAAGATACTGGGCAGAGACACATTGTCTCATAATCTGCCCGTGGTTGTGATATTGCCTCTACACCGTTGTGGTTTTAGTTTTGTCGACTTTAGGTAGCTCTCTTTTTTCAGTCTGCATCCCTGATTATACCAGAGGAATATACATTCGTCTCCCTTGAGCATTAGAAAAATGAGCGCCGTGTGATGGCTCGCACTCTGCCACGCACTAAATCCACCCCCGCCGTCTGTCACATTTCTCCCAGAACCAGCTGTATATAGAAGGCATGCCGAGCGCTCCCACCTCATTTCCAATGCTCTTTCTGACTGATGACTGTCATCTCCCTGCTGCATTGCTGTGTTTTCACTGAGAATGTTTACCTTCATTCCTCAAAGTGCATGTTGTCTTGAAAGAGCCACAGGTGTTTTCTACTCTCCATCTGCATTTAAATAGACAGCCCTCCCAATGTAAAATGTCAGCAGTTAAAGGGGAGTTTCACTTTTATAACACTTCTAGGGTCATTTTCACACCTACCCGGGCTTGATATGCAGACTCCAGTTTTTAGGTTGCTTGCTTCAATATTGAGATATTCTTTACCTGTGTAAGCAAACCCCCCCCCCACCCATCTATTCCTGAGTGATATTGTCCTTCTCATGAACGTGTCGCCCTGAATGGTTCGATTAGTCATTGAATCATATTAATATTTGACACTTGTCTTGCTTTCCTTTACAAATGCTGGAAGTAGACCCAGGCAGTTTGGTTTCGGACCTGAGGATGCATATCATTGCGTGGCTTCAGATGTGGGCGTACCTGCAGACGATAGCATTAGGTTATGAGGTTAGAGGACGAAGGAGCTTTTGTTTCTTGATCATGGGATTGTTGTACCCTATCGATTCAGGCTGGATTACACAGAAGATGAGCTGGCTAATTTGCAGGCCAATCGCGCAAGAAGGAGAGCAAGTCCGGAGCAGGCAGAGATAGTGGAACCACAGGCTTTCCCTTGACTTGCAGCAATTGGTGGTGTGGATGTTCGAAATGTATACCTAATATACCTTGGTTCTAATGTTAGATATTTCGAAAAACGAAGGGCAACACATTCATTGGAAGAACAATATCAGCCATGAGAAGCAGGGACGTGTTTACAATGAGTCTAATGTTGCGGTTGGGCTTCTTTTGGATGGGGGGGGGTTTGCTTGCATGGATATCAAATACTTAAATATTGAAGCAAGCAACCTCAAAACTGTCTGCGGTCCATATTAAAGCTATGGTAGTTTAAAGCCCGACAGATACTGGATTTTAGGGGCCGATACCGATATTAGGGAGTAAATAATTGCCGATATTGGAAATATAGATGTAACAGCCGTAATTCAATATATATCGTGGTATCCTGGGGGTGGAGCAGCTCCTTGGGATTTACTGCTCATCCTCCAACATGGCTTCGTGGCCAGAGCATCATCGCATTCAAATCATGAGATGAAGGAACCAATTCACTGTATGGGGAGGAGCTACTAACCTTCACACAGAACATGATGTAAAACTGTTAGTGTTGGGAGTGTTTATGTGGATGTGTTCAGTTTAAGCATTTAGAGGTTCAAACACCACAGTAGAGGATTTATAAAGAGGTGATAACGTTTATAAATCGACACCATTTCTTAAGTTTTCATATCGGCGCATATTGGCAAACATACGCCGATACTGATATATCTGTGATAGGCCAATATCGGCCGATAAAATCAGCCAACCTATATATTGGTCGGGCTCTACGGAAAATCACCCCAGAAGTATAACTTAAACCTCGATATAACGCGGTCGTTTGGGTCCCGCGTTTTTCCCGGGAGCGCGTTAAAATGCTTTTTTCACTCTCCGTCTTTAAAGGTTATTAAAGAAAGGAAGAGGTTGATAAAAACCTCCAATCCTTCTTCTACTTCTGTCGCGGATGGTGCGCCAGTGATTGCTGCAATGATTGCCTCATCGGACTGAACTCCATAGGTCGGGCAGTCCTCGATTGCAGCGATCCACCGCATGGCACCAGCTTGAGTGTATTCGTCCAATTCCCGCTATGCTGCTCGAATCTGCCCTTCCGTAAATCCTTCGATTCTTCACTTGCGTGTTTTATAGGCCATTTTATGGCCTATAAAATGGCGTTATATCCAATTCGCGGTATATCGCGGTTCAAGGGTATAAAGGGAAATACCCCTTTACGTCAACATTGAACCAGTTTGGCCATTAGGTTTGCCCCGTAGCCTAGTGTTTCCCAAAGTTGGAGGCGCAGTGATACTGCATCAGGGGCGCAGGGAGATGGGATAGAACAGAGAATTGAATGTATTGTACTGGTGAGGGGAAAAGCTCAGTCGCAGACTGTATCAAAACAAAGCCCAGGCGGAACAAACAGCTAGAAATGTGTTGCTCACAAGAGCTGTAAATAAAACACATTAACGGACACAATTGAAAATGGCTGACTGGGCGTGTGCACGAAAGTCTCAAACTTTATAGTCGCCGTACATGAACTGGCATGACCCAAAAATGATGTAATCACGGTTCACGCGCGATTTGTCGTGTGAAGCGCCACAGGCAGAGTGTGCGAACTGCGTGTCCACAGCAATGCTACAGCAAAACGGCGACTATAAATGCCGTGGCCGTGTGACGATCTGGCAACCGACAGCAACAAGAACAGCTTTTGCTTTTTGCTTTGAGGATTTGCTGTTCTGTAAATATGATCCAATGTAAACTTTGCTGAGCTAGGGGTTCATTAATTCAATTTGAAGGGATTAATACCTGATTGTACATCATGCAACAAATACAATGTATTTTACCAAGATCGGTGGAAACGGTTGTGGGGGGAGGGGTAACAATAAGAATTACATATTTTTACCAAAGGGGGAGCCTGACAAGAAAGGTTCGGGAACCACTGCCTTAGCCCATGCAAATATTGACAAAAAAATCCAGCCATCCATCTTCTAGGCTAATGGATTTCATATTGAAAAACTCACATGACATTTGTAATGGCATTCATTTGGTTATTAGCAATTTCATTCTCCCCGTCTCTTTGTCATTGTCTTATTCAATTATATCCCTCCATCCGCCC
>OOFG01086136.1:0-10526 GCA_900323295.1 Molva molva | reverse complement strand
AGAGTATCAAGGGGACATGATTGAATTCAGTCAGGCTGAACCCATTAGGGCGGCGCTGCCGTGAGAGGCCAAAGCGGGGAGACCGCCTTCCGGCGCCCGGTCCCTGCTCCACCACTGCCCCGCCGCCATTTATATTCATGTTGGGCTTGACTTGTTGGGGTGAAGAACAAGGGAAAGAGAGAGAGAGAGAGTGACAGATGGAGTAGGGTTGGGCCCCATCATCCTTCCATCCATTTGCAGTTTGTGAGGAAGAGGAGGAAAGCTGTTACTGGGACTACGAAGGCTGGTCACTTCGCCTGGCTCCAAGAACTCCCAATTTGCATGTGATTGAATGGGTCAATATGTCTTTAAATTCGACTGAAATGGATTTACGTGTTAACCTACACATCCACATGACCACTCTGAAGGCACACGGGAGTGTTGATGGACACTCAGGTTCCAGTTTTCACAGGATTGCATTTATTTTCCCCGTTAGTTGATGTCGTAACAACCCACTGGGTGCATTGTGTTTCAAAGCCGGGACGGCCACAGCCAAGACGTTCCACGCAACGGTAGTGTGGCTTGAGCTCTTCTTCTCCTCTGATCCTCGTGCTCCTCCTCGTGCTCCTCCTATCCTCCCTGTCATGGGGCAAGTCTGGAGGCGGGATCAGAGCGCCAAAGATGTACTTCCACTTCAGGGTCAGATCATCTCAGTCGCCGAGGGGGCTGCAGGGAACTCTGCCTGACCGTACCTCACCCAACTTTCATCACCTCCTTTGACTAGGTGACAAAGGAGGTGGAGTGCTGTGGAGAGTCTTTCCAGTGTCCCCATTTATCTCTGGGAAGCAGCCCATGTGTCCCACAGCTAGGACGCTGCCGGAGCCGTGCTCTGCGGTCGGCCCGGCTGTAAGACTGGGATTGTGTTTGGGGATTTATGAGCGACGATGCGAGGCTTTGCTTCACTTGGAAGGGATGATGAACACAACCGTGTTTAGGTTTGTCCAGAACCAATCAAAGGAAGAAAGGGGAAGGGGCATGATTCGAAGTAGTCCCGAATCACTTGGTTTAAATGATGATAACTTAAAAATAATTGTGTTTAATATTTTAGTTTATGACATAAAATGAGCTCAGTAAGGCAGTCGATACCTTTTATCTGTTATTGAAGCCCTTTTACCTGTTCTTGTCGTAGTCACAACGGCGCCGCTAATCCAATCGTAGGTCATTTGCTCTTGGCTTTCATGTGATTATCAAAGTAGAAATTCAATAAGACCATGCCGGCCGTTTTAAGAATCCATCCATAGCCCTGTGGATACATCTACAGTAATAAAAATAAAATACCTTTAAAGGAAGGATAAGTATAGGGCCGCACCCGAGTCCTCTCATCCCCATTACATAAAGAGCAGAACTGCCGATTTGCAGTCATAGCACATTTCTTTCAATCTTCAGTCCACCTGACGTAATACCGCTGCGCCACTATGTCTACCTCGACTGTTCCAACTGAGATGCTTTTTTTTTGGAGTCCCTGAGATTATAATTTGAAGAGCCCCTGCACAAGATGAACAACAAACCTATTTCACAATTAGCAGAATAATACGTGTTTTGAAACTAAAGTGTCTGTGGTTTGAAAGTGACACGTTTTATTTAGGAAGGCTTAATGCAGGCTATTCACCTCACTTACTAATGCATGCCTAATGGATCTACTATAGATTGGCCATAAAAGAGGATTATCATAAATATTGTTTGTTTCTAAATCATTTATGAACAAAATTCCATTCTTTAAACTGAAAGCGAAAAAAACCTGTGAGGTAGTCACTTAGCAATAGTGCGCTATTAAAGTTGCTGCCGGAATAGTCCTGTGGAACCAGATGTAAATAGCCACCAGAGGTGAGATTTAAACTCTGGATGCAGCAACTCCATCTCCTGCTGTCTCACTGACTGGCTAGCGAGAAGCATCTTTAACTGCAATGTTAATAATGTAATGTAATAATGCAAAATAATGGATGTTGTAGCAAGAAGCTTTGGATTCCGTTCGGTACTATCATGGTTTATTAGATGAGCAAAACGGATTCAATTTAACCACACTAAAGACATTAAGGCAACTAAACTGTACTCCCAGATTTAAGTACAGTAAATATTTACTACGGCTAACATTGAATGGATAAAATATGCCTGAAAAGATGGTGAAAATGTGTGGTAGTTTATTGCTATGACCTTAACAGAAACCATAAAATGAATAGGTTGATAACTATAAATATTGATGAACACCTAGCCCCTCGTTATGCCGGTCGTTAAATACCTAGCATTACTAGCGCCAACTTAATTCAATTCGATGAACTGGATGTGAGAAACATGGAAATTGACATAAAATAAATACCAAGGACATGCCCTTTGTGTCCTCGATGGTATAATAGCAGCCTTGGTTCGTCCTTATCGGTGGTTATCCTCACCAGTTAATCAGCTTATACTGGCTAACGCCATGCATTAATGCAGTGACATGTAGCATGTAGCATCACCCTGCTGTGCTGCAATGATACATTGAGGCACCCTGTAAAGTACACCTACAAGTTCAAACCCATGTGGTTTGGAAGGGCCGCACAGCTCCAGAAAGAGTCCAACGATTGACAAAGAACATCACGACTAACTTTGCAGAACTCAAATGAATCCTTTAACAACTCCCATCGCCATGGTAACAGACATATCTGTCTCTCAGTGCCAGTGAATCACATGTGACCTTTGAACTATGGTGTCAGGAATATCTGTCTACCTTTAGGGATAAATAGATGGATAGATGAATACATAAACAGACAGGGCGGATGGGTGGATAGACGGACAGACAGACGGACCAAGAGAGAGTTTGCTTGTATTGAGGGGGGTCATGGAGAGGCCGCACCACCAGACGATGAGTGCGTCCAATGGATCCCTGCTCTGGAGTCAGTTCACTGCAGATAAACAGAAAGAGGTCTTAATCAGCTCCAATCCTCTACAAAGTTTGGCCTTCTGAATTGTCTATTAAATCAAACGCTGTAATTTAATCCTCTGGAAATGAATGCAATAAACTCCAAGTCTCCCGGTGGCTATGGAGAGATTTGGACCAGTATAGTTTGGGTCAAAAGACCACACTTAGCAGGTATACAATGGTGAAACAGATGTGAGATCTGTAGCCCTGCCTAATGAAATGACATCCTGGACACGCTGTATGCCCCGTAACCCTTTCTTCCGGAGAGCAGTATCAATGTAGCCATTACGATCCAGAGCAAAGAGCATTACAGCCGTTTTTAATTAATTACCTTTCTGTCAGCCACAAACACAGCCACAGCCTCTCCGCGCCACTAGCTGCTACACTAATCCAGGAAATGCATGCTGACAATCCTCTCAATGCTGTCGGCTTCCCTTAACGCTCATTTCCCCGCCTGTTTTAGGCATGGAAATTCACTCTGGTGATGTTGTTTGGGTCCGCGTAGATTTCCCCGGTGGGATTTAGCAACCCTTTAACTCTCCCTCAGCATGACGACATCAATAAGTGGCAGCCCTTCTCGATAGGATGAAAGGTAATCAAGTATGTTTATTGTGCATAACCCACAGTCCATCCGACCCACCCCTGCTCAAGCTCTTTCCTTATGCATTTATGCATTGCTAACTTATACATAATGCAGCTGCTGTATGATACGCTGCATAGGCCACTACTGGGAAGATCCTTTCTGCATGGATCACACTCCATGTGGCTCGGGCCTGTGGTTTACTTTGTAGCAGTGTGGTCATACCGACTTCATTTCCATACGGTATTACTTCTTCTCTGGCTTTCTCCTGTGAGTGGATGGACCATACAGTCATTTTGCACTTTTTGGCCATGTGTCTTAGAAATGAATCTACCTTTCAAGCTTTGCTCTATTTCCTGTGGAAAAAGTTTGCCGGCTGCGGCCCGGGCTTCTTCTCATCCAATTAGTTTCCAGGAAAAAAGACGGGTTAGAGGAAAATAAAGAAGGAAATAAAATCTGCGTTATTGCAATCTACATATACAAATCCTCATTGTGCAAATAAAGTTAACAAAGGGTGATTAGCATTTGTTCAAACAAAAATCTCACAAAAAAAATATCACATTCCCCCAAAAAATAAAAGAGACAGAGGCCAGAACTTTGCTTGGGCTATTATGAGCCAGTAAAACTTCACAATAAAAAATGTCTTCTTTCTTACTCTCATATTTCATTTCACCGGTGTTCTGTTGGTTCAGCGGCACAATAAAAGTTTGAACCACTTTGAAGCGCCTGTAAATTGAATCTGTGGATTAGACACAATAGAGGGAAAGGAGGGAAAGGGGAGGAGGAGGAGGAGGAGGAAGAAGAAGAAGCATTCGAGGGCTCTGCTGTAAGAAGAGGACCCCGAGGCTTCTGTCAATGTCAGCCGTGTGGCGCTACGAACCCTGGGTTAGCAGCCACAGTATTCTCCACATTATCAATTGTGAGGTTCCTCTCTTTTTTCTCATTCAGTTCCCCTGTTCTTCTGCCGGTCCTCCTAAATATCACAGGAGAGAGAAAGAGAGAGAGAGAGAGAGAGAGAGAGAGAGAGAGAGAGAGAGAGAAAGAGAGAGAGAGAGAAGGGAAACTCAGGCTGCTGCAACATGGCCATTACTGCTGGTCAGCATTGGCCTGGACAGATGGCTTTACCATTGTGCTGATGTGAGTTCACGCTTCTTTGCGCATGTCTGTGTGCTGCTTTAAGGTATTCACCTACAGTCCTCAAAGACGAGGGGGATTAGAAGAGAATGGGTGAATGATACGCCTGTGGAAATAAGCTGGAAAGAAATAAGGTGAAAAAGTGGAAGATTGGTGAATTGAATTGATGCATGGGCACACCTTGTATCCACTGTTGTTGTGTCTTGGTTTTGGTCATGTGGCTCAAACGATGAAGAATCACCTGTATGTATCATCTCTCTAACACCTGGTTAGATGCTGTTATCCCTGAAGTCCCCTTCACCTGCTGAACAGCTTCGTCTATTATGCTGCTTATGTTACTTCGGTTGTATCTCTAAAATGTCAGAAATGATTTGAGCGTCATGATTGGATCATCTTTAAACCACTAGACTAAACTGAAGTGAAACAACCCTCACCAAACACTGATCATCACCAATCGTCCTCTATCGTGGTCAATAGCAGTGAAAAACTTTGTGACCTGCCAGGCTTATGTGAACTGAGTCGATGGGGGGGGGGGCACACAACCCGCCCTCTCCACCCCCTGTAGGATCCATCTATCTGACGCCACCTCGCTTCCCGTTACGATGCGTATTCTCCAGCCCAATAAAAAAGTCCACGGAGGCCCGCTGACAGCTCTGTTCTGCAGAGGAGCCGCGAATCAAAAAGAGCTACGGCCCTTCCTCTAGTCACATCTTATTGCATTATATTTCACACGGTAAATATGGCAACGGGCTGTCAAGGCACAGTGAAATTTAGGACACTATACGGATAGCCCATTTTTCAACCCAGCTGGAAATTGTCCACATAAAAAAAAAAAAAATGGGACGGTGTGGATTTATGCGCACGGCGAAGTGCACATGATAGACACTAAGTAGCTACGTTTCCGAATTACAATTTATTGACTCAAGGTTTTATTATGAGCTACCTCGTGTATAAACATGCAGTAAACACAGTTGAAACATTTTGTCGTGAATGCCAGCCAGGCAGAATAAAAACACCTTTCCGTTCACTTTTTTAGGAAGATTTAGGACTCAGCTCAGACGACAAGGACACCTGCCCTTGAAGAAGCACAAGTGATTCACTTCTTCTGTCTTTGTTCAGGAAGTTGCCCACCCGCTGATTTATAACAGCTGACAGGTTTAGCAGGAGCAAATCATGTGACATTATTCTGCACATTTGACCAAGACCTTTCCTTTTAGGGTCATGTGACCACATTTCACTCCACACTACTGTTCTCCACCAGCACCAAGGTTTAGGCGCTTTTATTTGTAGGATGCAGTCTGTGGTTGTAGATTGTGTTACCAGATACCACATAATCTCCTTTCAAACAACATTCTGGCGAGATAGCAGACACAATGTTAAATTGTCTTTGAAAGAGAGAGAGAGAGTAAGCTTAGGAAAATAGAAGTAGGCTGATTCTCTGACAGTTTGGCTGACACAGTCTTCCTGGCAGAAGATGGTATTGTTGGAGGGGGGGTTCATTTTGCGGTCATGACGGAAAAACCTTTACAAAAACATTTAGACGGCCTATTGTGTAATCACTCTACAGTATTTCACTTAATTAGCTTTTAGTCCCTATCTGCTCTATAGTATTGGGCTTGTGAGGCATGTGATCTGGTGGAATTCAGAAAACCCAACATTGAAGACATAATGATTTCTAAACTCTCACTGAATGGTGGAAAGTTATCCTTTAATAGGAGCCAAGAGGGAAGCATCCCCGTAATGAGGCACTTGGTCTGGCGAGTAGAGCGATAGAAAGCTCAGGTGTGTCTCTGTGGGAGCCTGGTTAAGAGTTTGAAGGGTTAGAGGCGCTGCGTAGAATACATCTTTGTAAAATGTAAAATGTCCATGAAGATTATAGATGGATGAATTTCCGTGGTCTGAGAAACATTACCAAACATTTTCGCGTAAATGCCAAATCCTTCGTCTAGTTTTGCCCTTTCTGATTGCAGCTGAATGGAAAAAAAGTTAATTATAAGTAATATATGGCCATTGCTATGACATGGCTGGGGACATTGCTCACTCCATTAAATGTCCCCTTAAACCTGCCTTCATATTTCAAAGAGAAAAATAATTGGATCAATGTTTTCACTTTCTCTCACTCATCTACTGTCGATCCATTTACTATCCCATCATTAAACTGGGTAATGAGTACATGGAAAGAAAGCTTTGTGGTGGAAAGTGAACCGTCTATGTAATGCAACAGCATACCCATGCACAGTAATGCAGTAATGGTTCAGAATTTTCAAAGATTAGACTATTAACAAATCATGAGCTTCTTCCCCTTTATGCCTTATGCATACCTCTTCAGTCGGTAACTCACAGCACCCCAATTCATGTCTAGCCTCATACAGTTATGGGAATACCACTTTATAAATTCCACAAAACTAATAAGTAATTGAGTACTAATCCCCACTAAAACCAGAAGCTGAGGAGAAATTACGTATTATTTCCGATGTTAAAAGTCACCTCTTTCATCCAGCGCCTCACCATGTACTTTCATGCTTGTTTCTTCAAGAACTTTGCATATATGTGATTTGGTGATTTTTTGCCGTGCTAGCACCTTGTTGTCAGAAAGCAACTTCAGAGGATGGGAGATGAATGAGGTTGCCCTGGCTGTAAGCTGCAACGCGCCTGACTAGCTAATCCTTTGTGTGGAACTGGGTTTCATCAGACCAGGACTCAATCTCAGGGAGCCTGCTAGCTCACTGGCTAGATTGATATTCTGCCACCGGTGTATCGGAGCTGCGTTTAAGCATATGGCAGGAAACCAGGAATAGTTCTGACCTAGTTGGGACTTCTGCACTTTGCTATCACCTTTCTATCTCACTCCAGATGCTACTTCCCTATGCAGTGGACACTGGAGGCAGGCATTCCAACCGTCTTTCGCCCGTTAATCTTGCTGTCACCTCCAACAGGCACTCGTTTCTCAAAGACAGTATTTAAGGACTTGCGATGTTTGCTTACTCCATTATTGAAACACTGTGTTCCCATTAAACCCGTTGTGATGGAGGGCGTGATGCTTGCTCCACCACATATCAAGATGGATGTTGTGTTTCTTTGTTTTGTGGTAGATCAGTGAAACCACATTAATACTGATCTGTTGATACCGCTGCTTCAGTGGAAAGCTTCATCCATAAATCATCGGTTGTTTGTAAAACTGAACACATATCCAATTAATACTACATGTTTATTAATATTGATTCTTAATAAAAATATTGTATGCTTATTTGATTCTCTTAATTCTAACTTTCATCACTTCATTGATATTCTAGTGAAAGCTAACTCTGTTACAGCAAAGTCGCTTAAAACCAGGTGAACAAGTCTAATGCTGCGTGATATTACATTCAACCCTGTGGCCCTAATTCTGCTCTTGGTGATTTATTTGGATGTAGATCGAAGGATCCCAGCTGTAGTTCTGCCTATTGATTGGTCAGGCCAGGGGTTCTAAGAGCTTTGACAAACAGATATAAGTGGAAATAATCCATGCAGGCCACATTGAGGGGCTGTCCATTTTTATACACGAAGGTCAGACAATCGATGGCGGGTATTAAAACAAGCAGCACAAGGTGATGCTTTGACAGATCGATGCTTTAACAATCCATCCTGCAACGCCAGGGGCTGCATGTTCTGACCTTTTCACTTCAACTCTAAATCTTCTGCTTGGTATGCTCACTATATTTATATTGTTTGCTTTTAAGCATTCAATCAATCTCATCTGAACTTTTGAATGTAACATTAACATGAGATGTTCCAGTATTTATATAGATGCTATCAATATTCCAACAAATTATGGTTGTAAAATTAACAATTTATTAAAAAGAAATGCAGCTGATACTTTTCTTTTCTTGAATGTCATACAGCTATTGACAAAAAAAATCGTATAAATTGCTTTGCAGTGGTTAAGGACATTGGCTATATCGGTGATCAGCACAATGGACAGCCTTTTAGTACTTGCTTACCAGTATTCAACGTGTTTCAGAACCATGGACAGCTCTTTAGAACGTGCTTACCGGTATTCAATGTGTTTCAGAACCATGGACAGCTCTTTAGAACATTGCATACCGGTATTCAACATGTTTCAGAACCCTGGACAGCTCTTTAGAACGTGCATACCGGTATTCAACATGTTTCAGAACCATGGACAGCTCTTTAGAACGTGCTTACCGGTATTCAACATGTTTCAGAACCATGGACAGCTCTTTAGAACGTGCTTACCGTATTCGACGTGTTTCAGAACCATGGACAGCTCTTTAGAACGTGCTTACCGTATTCAACATGTTTCAGAACCATGGACAGCTCTTTAGAACGTGCTTACCGTATTCAACATGTTTCAGCAACATGGACAGCTCCTACCGGTATTCACTGTGTTTCAGCAACAAGGACAGCTCCTCAGATCGTACTTACCAGTATTCACCATGGACAGCTATTCGCTGTATTTCAGCACCCCAGAAATTATAGCCACCAGACTTACATGGGATAAATGCCACTCTCTTCATGGCGAGATTGCTCACATTTCTAATTTCCAATTGATTACATAAACACACTCCAACTGGTTCCTCACTTTGTCTGTCCTCATACACAGCCCAGCTCCAGCGGCCTTGCACCTGTCTGGGAAAAGTCTGAAACTCTGGCCTTGGGCTTTTTTATAGAACACCATTGCAAATATGAATGCAATTTCATCTCCCTGGGCATAGCTTGAAGAATTAATATGAACAGGGCAAATTTGATTAAAAATGTCACAATGGACAGTCCAAGAGATATGTACCAGGTGTCATTTCTTTTTCTCTTTTTTTTGCTGTTTCCCTACACTGAGCTTGCTTTCCTTTGTTTTTTCTCTCTGGCATCCAGTCGTATGAGTCACCAAGTACACATGTACTGCAGATGGCTGTAATCTCAGGCAGTTGTACCTCCTGATGCTGTTCTCTTGCTTGGCGGCCGCGGTGTCCTGATCCGTGTCTGTCCGTCCACAACAGCAATATATCAAAGGCAAACAAGTTTGTCAAACATACTCGCCGTTGACTTTTTGATCAGCGTGACATCACTTCTCTCAGCTTAGCTGCTGAATGTTGCCCAGGGTTATGGTGTTCGACCGACTACATGCTGGAGTTGTTTGTTTGTCTAGTTTCTTGTGGTGAGTTTCTAATAAAGTGATTCTAATGACCCTCAGTCTCTTAGTTTGCACATGTGTTGTGTTAGCAGCTGATGTCAAAAGGCTGTGTGAAGAGGGCTGGTTGTTGACGTGAAGCTCAGGTGTGATGACTGGCTGAGCTATAAGGGCGTGTTTGCTTCTGCCTCCTCCTCTGCTGTAAGTAAGATAAATAAATAAAAGATAAATTAATAAGAAAAGGCAGTTTCTCAGCCCCTGGGTGATGATCTGCAGCTCCATAGGGGTTTTTCAGCACTGCAAAGACTCATTTGTTTTATTAACTCACGCAGCAGATAAAAACAGTTGCCTCTTTGTAATTGAAATGCAGTGTCGCCACCCCTCATCTCTCTCATTAAACACTCCCTGTCCCCCCTCGGCCCTGCAGTTCACCAGGGTGTCCACCTCCTCCTCACCTCTCTTCTCCTCCTCCTCCTCCATCTCTTCCTCAACCTCCCACCTCCTCATCCTCTCCCTCTCCTCCTCCCTCACCTCCTCCTACTCACCTCCCAGCCTCCTCCTCACCTCACTTCTCCTCCTTCACCTCCTCCTCATCATCCTCCTCCCCTCCTCCTCTCCCCCCTCCTCCCCTCTCCCTCTCCCCCCCCTCTCCCCACCCCCCTCCCCCCCCCCCCTCCATCCCCCCCCCCCCCCCCCCCTCCCCCCCCCCCCCCCTCCCCCTCCTCCCCCTCCCCCCCCCCCCCCCCTTGTCA
>OOFG01086135.1:0-12268 GCA_900323295.1 Molva molva | reverse complement strand
GGCTATGGGTGATGATTAGTTCTTGTAATCTTACAGATGTGTAACATGTTGGGTCTTGGAGACATGAATGCGGACCAGCTGGCTTCCAAGTTGGAAGAGACCCTGCCGGTCATCCGCTCCGTCAGTGAGCAGTTCAAGGATCCTGTAAGTTTCCACCAGAACCGTTGTAACATGAATGTCTGGGCATGAATATATTTAAGGTGGTTTCATGATTCATTCACTTTACTCTTACGAACAGGAGTGTGCCTTGTACCCAAAACCATTTTCTGAACGTTTGTGTAGCAGTGATCACAAATAGTACATAGTACTCCCAAGTGCTGCTTATTGACACAGCCTTTAAAATCATTTCAAGTCCTCCATCTGTATGGTTTGTGTTTATCTGGCCATCAGTTCAAATTCAGCCGAGGGAATATCAATTGAATATACAATATCTTTCTAACTTTGTAATATGTATGGTAATGTTTTAAAGTTGTTTTGCGCAACATAATGTAACATCAATAACACATTAACTCGTCCATGAATGATTCCTAACCCTAACCCTAACGTCAGATAGATTTTCACCAGAAATGGCGACGAAGACAACAACTCCCACGTTCCCACACTACTTCACAACATCCTCAATCTAAGTCTTGTGTTATCGTCTTGATTGACAGACCCCTAGTGTCAGAAATTACATATTATACCTTTTATTATTTATATATATATATATATTATATTTATTAAGACCCTAGAGCTAAACCATTGGATGTGTTTCTCCTGCCGGATACAGGAGCAGACCACCTTCATCTGTGTGTGTATCGCTGAGTTCCTGTCTCTGTACGAGACTGAGCGGCTGATCCAGGAGCTGGCCAAGTGCCGCATCGACACGCACAACATCATCGTCAACCAGCTGGTTTTCCCCGACGGCGACAGGCCGTGCAAGATGTGTGAGGCCCGCCACAAAATTCAGTCCAAGTACTTGGACCAGGTATGCCCAAGGCCACACCGGTGTCTCTTTGCATGCTAGGATTGTTATTCGCAACATTACAACTTATCTGCTCAATTGATTGTTAACCATGTTACAGATCAGAAATGTATTCATCAAGTAAAGCTTAGAAGATACCCGATGCATGGCAGAATATCTCCACAGCCCAGTGAATTGGGTATTTAACTGGAGACTAGGTCTCCAGTTAAGACCAGGTCTCCAGCTAACTCAACTCATCAGCATAAGCAAGCAAGAAAAATGTCTGTCCTTGATCACTTTTTTGGCATTCTTTCTTGGCTCATGAAAATACCTAGAAGAAGCCAAGCGTATTGAGAAATGCATTGTGTCATGTGACTAGAAGACTAGTACGGGAGGTTAGCACTGTGTGCTGCATATGTAGTATCGGGCTGTCGACACCCCACCAAGTGACAGGTCTGTGTTTGTCTCTGTGCAGATGGAGGACTTGTATGAGGACTTCCACATAGTCAAGCTACCACTGCTGCCCCACGAGGTGCGAGGATCAGACAAGGTCAACACCTTCTCCAAGCAGCTTCTGGAGCCCTACAAACCCCCCAACAAGTGATTCCCAGACCAGACAGGACAACACACAACAACCTCCCCCACATACCCCCATTTAGCCCAGCCGCCCCTTGCTCCAGCCTCAGCAACAGCCTCAAAACCACCATCATCATCATTATTCAGAAGCCGGACTTATTTACCGACACAGAACAATTTAAATGTACACACACTTAACGGGCAAAGTCAGGAGAATTTGCATCCATTTATTCACCCACCTATACACACATACACAATTTATGAAGATGCTCATTTATCACAGGTTGATCTCTTGCCGCTCTCTATTCTTTCCTTATTACCAGCCCTCTTGTTTCATGTGAACCCCGTTTGATGTAGTGGTGGAAGTCGTGTGTTGGGAAGACAGTGCTGTGCATTCCATGGTGAAACCTGGTCCTATTGTTGATGCTTGTTCTGTGTGTGGCACTCCCCTCTGTTGGTCTGATCTGAACTTTTCATACACCGCAGTAAAGACAAGCATGATACATGTGGGCTGTCATCAGGGTGTGTTTCCTTTCTGTTCCTTTATTCATGAATAATTAAGGAAAGGTTTAATTTTTTATTTTTCCTTTTAAGAGGCAGAATGTTTTCAATCCAGCATCAGGGAGTGTTGACAGGGCTGTGTGGATCTAAAAAAACAGAAAAGTGTCCTTTTGGTGTCTAGAATGTTCAATCTCTGCATTAACATACTCTATGAATGCAGTAGCATTTATTTCAAAATATTGGGAAGGCTTGGGAGAAATGCAGTTACTATGAAATAACTTGGTTGTTATGCTAGGGTGGTTGGATTGGTGAAAACGAAACAAAACGAGTATCTGAAAGAGATTAAAGAGTTAGAACTCTAAAGCCCACTGAAATATTGAGTTGCATTGGTAAAGATTATTAAATGTATTCTCAATCTCTTTGTAGATTCATCTGCAAAAAGTATATGGAATTTAATTTAGGACTAGACTTGCAAATCTATAGAAAGGCTTAAATTTATTCATTTAATGCATCAACAATGTCAACTTTAAAACATAGTATTTAAAAGCTTATTATAGGAAGAAATTTAAAATATGTATTTGGCCTAGAAATTCACTCTGATTTACCCATCCTAGTTTTTTTCTTCTCCCATTAACATTAAATACATTGCGATTAATAAAAAAAATCCATTTCCTATCTTCAATCAAACAATAGACAAAAGGCTACTGCAATGTATAGGAAGCTTCAATTTTTGCTTCCACTTTGCGATTTGATTGCTTTTTGGTTGTTATACATCTATTTTAGATAGATTTTCCTTAACTTATTTTGTGACCAAATAAAATACACATACTTAATTGGCAAGCCTCAAGATGTCCTTTTTTTCTGACCTTGCAGTTGATGAAGGCGAACTTCTACGGTGTTTAAGCCGGAGGACTCGGAGACGACCAACCCCCAGATATAATTTGACAGAGCGTGAATTTGCATCCCTTAGCATGTACAGTTGCTGGACTTCATAACAGTCACAAATCACCTGAACCCCGTCGTTTTTTAAATCAAAAATGTAATGGAAAGTAAATCGATAGGTTTTTTTTTAACCCATGTATCATTAATATTCAATTTCCCTTACACAGTAACATAAAATATACCCATACTTAACCTCATTCTCTTTCATAATCGTAACACTTTAAAACCATCCTTTTCTTCCTGTGATCCGCGCCCTCCCTTGCCCCTCACGCCAGCAGCCTGTCGCTAGCGGTCCCGTCAGCGCTGGGGGTTCACTAAGCTGAACTGTGCTCTCCCGGTTGGGGGGCTTCGTTAACGAGGTCCTCTGCCTGGCTCTGGAGGATTTACCCGCGGGGCGCGCTCCGACCGCTGGACTCAGCGATGAGGCTTCAAGGATTAATACCATGTAGCCTACCCAGTTTCAGATAACAGCTGACGCCAGTGGTTACGTGAGTGGTTTATGCACTCCTTAAAAACATTCGTGCTAAAGCGTTGGTAATGGTGTGGTGACTTGAGGGGGAGGGGGGGCGTGATGAATTAACGATAAAGATTTACGCACGCCGGAGATCCACAAACGAGGTCTAATCGTTTGACATCCAGAGGGTCGTGAAAAAGAAAGAAAAACTGAATACAAGGTAAGGAAGTATGTCTTTTGATATAGACGAGAAGGAAATTACTGGTGCAAATTATTTCTAGAAATCATTGGCCTTTTACAAGCAATGTGGAGCAGGTGCAATGATTGTGTGTAACAATGTATTTGGGGCAATTGTATATGGATATATTATGAATGTTGGATAATGATAATACTCTTTTATAGCACTGCTCTTGAACACCTGACCTACCTGTCACCAATGACCGTCACCTACACGGCCAGAGTTGCCAATGCGCGCTTTTGCGGCTTCTCCAAACTGCTGCTGGCTTGGAAAGGAAGCATTTACAAAGTGTTGTATAAGGAGTTCCTCGCGTTCTTTGCCATGTATACCGCTATCAGCATCACTTACAGGTGAGGTGTCTTTGAATCAGGTTTGACCAATTTTGGAAACATTTGCTCCTATTGCGTGTTGAAAAACAAAAACGAATAAAGCTGCATCTCTGTGTTTTCTTCTGTTAGATTTTTTCTCTACGATGACCAAAAGAGATATTTCGAAAAACTTGCGATTTACTGCAACCATTATGCAAGCCTCATCCCTATGTCTTTTGTACTAGGTAAGTTTGAGTGTGTTTCAAAGGACTACAGAATACAGAAGGAGGTTGAACCCACGCAAAAGAGATTCAAGATAACCTGCCACTCAACATTCCTGCAGAATGTTGCTACCACAGGGCCTACTGTTTAAAATAAAAGTTGTAATGTAATTAAGTGATCTTATGTGATGTTATTGTCATGTATGTCACAAAATGACCACGTGTGTGTAACACCATTAATGCAGAGAATGCATAGCACACCATCACTCCCACTGAAAAAGCTGTGTACCATAACCATCTGCAGATTGAAATCCAGTTATTATTATGTCATATAGGAGACACAAGTCATTTTATATTAGATTTACTTACATTATATTTTACACTCAAAGATGCCTACAGGTATAGACTGTACACAGTGGGATACGAACACAGAACCTTTCATCTTGGGAGTCCAACCACCTGCATTACATTACATTACATTTATTTAGCAGATGCTTTTGTCCAGAGCGACTTACATTAAGTGCATTCACCAGTGGAGATATACCCCAAAAAGTTCAAGAATTATTTAAGTGCATACAAATTCACAAAATAATCAAATCAACGGATTTTAAGTGCTACAATATAGAAACAAGAGATGGACAGAAAGACAGAGAGATAAAAAGATAGAGAAAGAGTTTTATATATATATATTTTTTTTGTCCCATATGTGTCACCAACAGAAACACATCATCAAATACTGCTGTACCATCCCCTCTCTCTCTCTCTCTCTCTCTCCCGCTCTCTCTCTCTCTCCCTCTACCTCTCTCTCTCTCTCTCTCCCTCTCTCTATCCCTCGCTCTCTACCTCTCTCCACCCTGTCCCTCCAGGCTTCTACGTGACCCTGGTGGTGAACCGCTGGTGGAGCCAGTACACGTGCATCCCCCTGCCGGACCGGCTCATGTGCACGCTGTCCGGGGGCCTGCAGGGCAGCGACGAGCGCGGGCGCCTGCTGCGGCGCACCATGATGCGCTACGCCAGCCTCTCCGCCCTGCTCATCCTGCGCTCAGTCAGCACCGCCGTGTTCAAGCGCTTCCCCACCATGGACCACGTGGTGGAGGCAGGTGAGTGGTGGTGGTTGCGGTGGTGGGGTTGATTTTATACCCAGGTTGGATTAGCTGCTCATCTTATGATTTTAATATAAATAGCGGGGGCCGGATAGTCTAGTGGTCCGGGTGCTGGACTCACAGACGAGAGGGTTGTGGGATCAAACTCCAGAGCTAAGGCCCTTTAATGACTTGTATTGGCAAAGTGCAATTTGGTTTGTGTTTGCACACAAATGAGTCAATGGTATATTTACCATTGACTCATCTCATCTCAAATCAATGATTGTATGTGTTTGGTGACGGTGGATTCACTTCATGCAGGATTTGATTGTCTGAATTCAGGATTCATGACGAGAGAGGAGCGCAAGAAGTTTGAGGGTCTTCAGTGTCCGTATAACAAGTACTGGATCCCATGTGTCTGGTTCACCAACCTGGTGGCCGTGGCTCGCTGCGAGGGACGGATCAAGGATGACGGCACACTCAAACTCCTGCTAGAGGTACCGCACACACACACACACACAACCATATAAACACACGTATACTGAACATGAAAAATGTGGAAGCACATTGTCGTCTCTCTGTCCACCTCCAACCAGGAGCTGAATGATTTCCGTGGAAACTGCAGCATGCTGTTCCATTACGACATGATAAGTGTTCCACTGGTGTACACCCAGGTACATATCGAGGACCTCCCACATTTCCTGCAAATATGTTTCTTGTCCTTGTTAAATGAATGTGTGAACTATAGATGAGTCAATTTGTACAATTCTTTCATTAGCTTCTTAACCATAACTCAACCCTTCTTTCCATACATGTCCTTTCTCCTTACGTTCTCCCTTTGCGTCCATGTGCTAGGTTGTAACTCTGGCGGTATACAGCTTTTTCCTGGTGTGTCTCATTGGTCGTCAGTTTCTGGACCCCAGTCAGGGCTACCAGGGTCACGACCTAGACCTCTACGTCCCCATCTTCACCCTGCTCCAGTTCTTCTTCTACGCAGGGTGGCTTAAGGTTCATTGCTCATTTATCAATACTTTATACGGGTTTATCTATCAGTTAGGGTCATTGGTAGTGGGAGGGAGAAGAAGACTAGGGCTTATCCTAGCATGCGACGTGGCAGGCAGCTACAAATTGGATGCCATGCCAATTAAAGGGTAAGTAAACTCCAAAATCACTTTTTACAGCTGAAAACTGTTCTGTCTGGGTTGGTGAGCATTTCTGTGTTATTTTGTACTAAGATATAAAGTTACGAGGAAACGAGGGAAATTATATGTAAAACGAGGGGTCTGCCTTTTCAGGCTAAAAACATTTTCAAGAGTGGTGGTTTTCTATTTGCTTCACACCCTTGCTCGAGCAAGTGTGTCGGTGTTTTGACAACGCCCCCAGGAAGTTCTCCTGCCAAAATGGGTGTTTTACTTACCCTTTCATTTACTGTTTTTCAAACATGTCTATTCATTTCACCTGACTGGACACAGTAATTCATGAGAGCTGTCCCATTGTGAAGGTCGCAGAGCAGCTGATTAATCCATTTGGAGAAGATGACGACGACTTCGAGACCAACTGGCTTATTGACCGCAACTTTCAGGTCCTTATCAATACAGCATACTTTAGTACTTGACAAGCATCGTTTGGTGTTCACACAATCACAGGGTAGTCATGTGGCTCGGTTGTGTTTGACTCCCAGCCGTAAGGTTCTGGGTGTGATCCCTGACGACCGCAGCCTACCTAAGCTTCCCCTAGTGCTTAACTCCAACCTGCTCCTCTCGGTATTCCCTGTAAATCACTTTGGATAAAGAGGTCTGCTCAATCATTAAAATAGTCATGGTAAATAGTACAGTGCTGTGTCCGTCTATATATGAATTCACTGCAGGTGTCCATGATGGCCGTAGACGAAATGTATGGGGACCTCCCCATGATGGAAAGAGACCGCTACTGGAACGACTCCAACCCCAGACCCCCCTACACCGCCGCCACGCTCTTCGTCCTCCGCAAGCCGTCCTTCCAGGGATCCACCTTCGACATGGCGTGAGTCAGACGATAGGTGACCAACGTCGCCCATCGATGGGTCTTTCCGGAGACCAACTGGTTCCAACACTTTCTCCCTGACAGGATTCCGAAGGAGGAGATGCACTTCCAGCCTCTGGAGGACATCGCGGAGAACCTGGAGGAGCCGGGCAGCCGGCACCCCAACATGGCCCTCTTCAACCGCCTCCTCACCGTGGCCCCCTCCCCCAGCAGCCTGATGGAGGGGGCCTTCCGGCGCACCTCCACTCAGCTCCAGCAGCTGCGGCACTTCCCCGGCGTCGACCCGCCGTCCAGCGACGACGAAGATGACCTGGGGAAACTGGGCAAAGGGGGATCGCTGCCCTCGGGGCTGGGCCAGGACACCCAGAGCAGGGGAGAGACGAGCGCCAGAACCCCCCTGCTGGACATTTGTTTTACGCAGGAGAGGCGAGGCGGGTTCCAAGAGCGGGAGCAGGGGCGGGCGGAGGTAAGCGACGGAGTATCCGGGGACAACTACAGCAACAACAACAACAACGCCGGTGGTGGTGATGGGGGTGCGGGAGGAGGCGAAGGGAGGAGAGAAGAGAGTCCTGTAGGGGCGATTGATGAGTCCGTTCCCCTGTCCCCGCTTCCTCTGCCCCGACAGCCTTCCAGAGGGAGCTCCGGCAGACGGGCCTCTGCCATCAACCCCCCTGGGTCGTCTGCAGTGCTGCGCGGCCCCTTGGTCCGCTCCACCCAGGAGCTCTTCCGCTCCCAGCCCGTCATCAACCAGAGCAGAGCCACACCCGGAACACACCCCAGACCAGCTAAGATGTCCTTCCTCACAGTGCCTTCCTTCAGCGTCCCTCAGCGACTTCGAAGTCTAAGCATGGGGTCGGAGTTCACCAGCCCCTGACTGAATAGAGGAACTGCATCAGGGGTCTGATGCAATTCTCGTCCGATATGTATGAAGGAGACCGACGGTAACCCTGATTTTATTTGTGAAATACGATGCTAGATCAAATCCCCCATCCTAATTTTATATATAAGGTAATGTGGAGTAGTGAAATTTGTTAAACTTTTATAAAATATGGTTAATCTGCATATTGTAGTGGTAATCAAAATGGGGTCCCAAAGACAATAGTACTTTTTAAGGCACACAGATCTTCTTTGTTTGATATGCAATGATGTGTTTTCGCAAAAATATAAATAAAGCTGTGGTATTATTTGTAGCATTTTCATTTTCATTATCGTTATTTAGTTATCAACCATTTTGTTAACATTTTATTAAATGGGGTTTAATAATAAACAAACAGGTTTTTATACACCACATAGGTTTTTGTTTGTCTAACTATAAATGTACTAAAATGTGATGATACAAATAGTACACTTATTAACTAGAAATTGTATTTCTTGGCCTACTAATAGGTAGGCCTACTAATCACACACAATATCATTACTTTCTCAGATCCAGATAGTTTAAATGATTATATGATCTTGTTTATATTTTTTTGTGTTCATCATTAACACAGATGTTTTAAATGTCTTACAAATGAAAGTTATTATAAAGTGTTACCAATAATGGAAATATCCAAATGTAATTCAAAATAATATTTCTAATTGACAGTAGTACCCGCTTCCACCAGCAGAGGACACTAACAGCAAGCTGAAAACAGCGATGGACTGACTACAGAGACATACGTAGCACAGAATGTCCTAGGTCAATTGTAATTTACCTCTTCTTCCTGTTGGTTAGAATATAAAGCCTGCGGTCTGCTAACGGGACCCTTCTTGCGTTAGGGTGTGTGTGCGTGTGTACCGACAGACAGACACACACACAGAAACACACACACACACACACACACACACACACACACACACACACACACATATAAATACACATACACACACACACCTTAGACTATTGTAGAGCACAACAACTGTCAGGCGTGGTCATTGAGGAATCACAGGCCACAAGCAGTATTGGAATGAGAAAAGAATGCAGCTTTTCCCACACCCAAGTGTCATTCCTACCTCCCTATTATGATTGCATTACATCCCTTCTATAATGACGATCATCCGATAATATGGGCCTGTTACCTATGTGCAGAATAACATGTGTGAATGTTGACTTGCCTGGAGCAATGAAATATTAAACACAACTATGCTAACTCCCATAGATTGAAACAAAGAAGAAGGAGAAGCCAAGAATAAATAGATAAAGCACTCAGTTCAGTGGGATTTGGAAGGTTAACACAAACTCTGAGTAGCCTATAGTCTGAGTGCCAGACGGCTGTGAGATATCTGACCTCTTGGGACGGTGTCATCACAGTGTAGGAATCTTTGAGGCCTGCCGCTCTAGCCTGCAAAATGGAGCCTAAAATGTATGCCTGACAGTTCAACATGAACCCCAGCAGCAGTTCTATGATGACAAACCGGGTCTCTTCCACACAGGAAGCCCTGGGTTTGTGTTGGAGGATAAACACTATTTCCACTTGAAAATACAATGGTTTTGAATATATATTCTTACTTCATTCAGAATAGAAAAAAATTAAGAAAATATTTCGGTAGTGATTCAATTAACCAGGTGTAGAAGGCACCAAAGTAGCAATTGCAGCAGTACCAAAAGTCGCAAATTCATCACAGTTCATGTATTTTTTGGAAGGCAGGCCCCTGATGACTCAGAGGTCATAGTAGGCAAGATGGTTGGATTGGTGTTGGCGTGTGTTGCATGTTGGTATACATGTAACTTCATCAAATATTTACCATCAATCTTGGTTTCAGTTAATGAACCAACTTGGAAATGTTTTAGTTCCCCCTCATTGTCAGTTAACCAACACATGATGATATGTGTCAATAAAATTGACCTTTACATGGAAACCTTTTGGCATAAAAGGCAGAAAATACCAGCTGTTTATTGGTGTTAATGATGGGTCCCGGAATCAGTTTCGGTGAATCGTTGTGTGGTTTTTCTGGTACTAACTGCCATTTCTTTAGAATAATAAGAAAATACATAAGTGTGAAGTGTGTGCGTGCGTGCGTGCGTGCGTGCGTGCGTGCGTGCGCGTGCGCGCGTGTGTGTGTGTGTGTGTGTGTGTGTGAGTGTGTGCATTGCTATGTAAAAGAAAGATTTTCCATCCTCTCATTTGTGATCGAAACTGATTGAGAAACGAAAAATGTGGAAAGAAAAGAAACTCTGAAATGAGGGTTTCTTGGAATACGCCTATAAACAAAGCCAGTGTTTTTACTCTCTTGGTCTTGGTCCAGTCTCCAGTCTCAAAGCGCCACTGATCCCGTTAGCGAGCAGCGGATGATTATCTATTATGCAATCTTCCACCTGCTGTTTCTGAACTGGGAACAGCCATTTGGAAGAAGGGAACAAATATAATATGAGAAGAATTGTTCTTCTGGGATGTGTGACAGCAGCACCGAATCTAAATCAGTGACTCACCTCACCCTCCGAGACCAAAAACAATCATTACCTGGGCTCACCACCGCACAATTCGCTGTTCCCGCTGAATGAGTACTTTCAATATATGACACACATGCCATAACAACACCCTACAGCTTATCTTCTTATGAAACATAGAGTACCTTGTGACTTACATGAAGTTGGCCGTTGGAAATATATTGGCAGTGTATGCAAAAATTTGAAAAAAAGAATAGTGTCATTATACAAGTGAGAGTGCATACCGTTCCCCTCTGTCTCTGTCTCTCTCTCAAATGCAGTCAACAGAAAGCAAATAAGCTGAATGTAATAACAGGACACTAGAGGGCAAAGTAAGAGCAGCACTTATCAACCTATACCCGGACAAAAACAAAAAAAATAATAACTCTCTATATAAATATATATATATATATAAAAGCACCTCTAGATAAATTAAACACAATTTGTTGTCAAAAAACAATAGATGTCTAAGTAATGTGTAATGAGACCTTTCACACAATTACATTTAAAATATGCCGGCACATATTTCAGTGAATATTTCAGAAAAGAAAGTCTTTGATAAATAATGAAAAACAAAATGTGACCGATCATGTGTTTGTTTGTGTGTGAAAGTATCAATATGTGTGTGTGTGTCTGTGCATGTGTGTGTGTGGGTGTGTTTTTCGTTGTATTGGCACTCCTTTCTTACACACCCTGCCCTCAGAGGAAGCACTTCCTGTAAATGAAGACCAGTCTTTCTGGTTCCCCTTGGCTGTTTACTCTCTGTGTACTATCATTCCATCTCACACTCACACACAACACAAACGGCCGTGGCCTATCTCCAGACGTTATTTAGATAAGCCCACTTCATCTGTCGCCATTGTGAGGCGCGATATGAATCAACTTACTGTTAACTGTACGCCTGAATAACGCGTGCTGTTATCGAAACACGACACCAAAGGATACTGAGAAGAGTTTATAAACAACCGTATCATTGATGTCTCTTCCATTCTTTGCGCGTGTGTTTGTGTGTATACAAGGATGGCTTGACAGACAGAAAGACAATGTAGTACAACTTTAATGTACATGTAAAGATTAAAGAATTGAACTGTACATAATGTCCTCGGTATGCTACATGTTTGATAATAAAACACTTTGACTCTAGATAGAGACAGATAGATAGATAACCAGACGGACGGGCAGAGAGACAGAGAGTTACATAGAACGATTTCTATTTAAATTATTAATTATTTGTTTGTAACTAATTGTTGTTCATATAAAAGTCATACAAATGCTAGTCATTCAAACCTATGGTAGAGATATAGCCTGCACATGTGTTGTGCTGCGCTATACACACAAGAGAAGGATAGCTATGGCTGACTAGAGCTACGGCTGAGCAGATTCAGAATTAGACTTTCTCTCATCACAAAACAAAATGTCATCCTTCGACTCCAAACATATTGGAGTCGAAAGGACTTTGAGAGCTCAGTGACCACGTCTCCGCCATATGTTCCCGTTTTTAGTCGTTTCCCCGTGTCTGAAGGGAGCGAGGAGGGAGGAGTAGAAGAAAGAGCAGGCTTGTTTACACCTGAGTCC
>OOFG01086132.1:0-10278 GCA_900323295.1 Molva molva | reverse complement strand
AGTCTACGCCTGTGGGGGCTATACACTGTTTCTAAGGGAAGCGGTTGACCACACGATGAATGCTATGCACAGTCTTTCCCAGGCTCTGCCTTATGCAACCAACCTGGCTGCAGAAAAGCTATGCATATTTGCAGAAATGACATAACTCCCCTAGGGGGAGCAACTCGACACTAGGGTATGGGTGCATGGTGGGTACAATTACCTCGTACAATAAACTTCCCCTGTATATTATAGTATATTAGTCAAAATATGGCTTATTTATGTCATGTCCCTATAAAATGTTGGCCCCGGTGTATATAAATCATGGATATAGAGAGGGTGGTGGCAGATGCGTTCATTAAGTCTCCACATACCTTGAAAATGAAGCCATTCTTTATCTTGTTCTGCACCGTGTCATATTCAGCCATTAAACCGCACATGATGGCGTACCTGTGGAGAGACGATTTCATTATTGTAAGTAGCACGTCAAACTGTTTGAATAACTATTGCGGAGGTTAGTCAAATTAGATTACATTAAGATATGGCAAATATTAACAATGTTCATCTCTCAATGCAATTAGCATTGAGATATTCACTGGTTCTTAAATCCCCCTCTTTTCTTATGGCAATTTAAGCCGATTCAGCAACAACAGCAAAACGTTTGTGGGCCAACAATCTTGGATCCAATATAAATCTATTTTCCATAAGTAGCAAAAACAAAAAAATAAAAGGATTACAGATGGGTAGCACAGATGTGTTTTGGTATGCAGTTATCTAATACCGAAACCCCATGAAAGCCTTTCATTTGATCAGAATTGTTGTATTTTCGTGGATGGTGCTCAGGTAGCACCTTCCAGTCACACCACCTATTCTCTGGGTCACTTGCTGCTGGAATCCAGCGCCATTCAGCCTCCCTAAGCAAGGCTCCTCATTAGGCATGGTTTGGGGAGATAAGCTGCTTCATCTCTGCTCTCGTCTCCTGCTCTGTTCTCTCAGACACTTTCTCTGGTTCCTAATTAATGACCGGAGACATTAGAGGCGGGTGGGGGGAGGTGTTGGTTGTGGTGGGGATCCAGTTCTGCTTGGCGTCACATGAGCTAGTTGCGGTACTGAGTGTTTTGGAACACAGAAAGGGAGATGTAACAGGCGATCAAAGTGATTTCACCACAAGGCCTCTTTCCGCCTTGTGGTTTGAAGGCAAATGATGCCTTCAAACACAGGTACAATTTATATCAGACACCCTATGTGCAATCCTGAAGCAATTTATCTATTTATAGGCAGCAACCAGAGAGATCACAGCGGTTGGCTGTTGCGCTTGTCCCGCAAGCACCAATATGCTAACCTCTATTTATATGCCAATGTGTTTGGGAGCCTGAATTCCCGCTGAGTCTTGGATGTGCTCACAGCTGTATTACTCACTTCCCGGCTCTGTGTACCTGGCTCAGTGCTTGACATCACGTCACTCTGGTGGAGTGGAAAGACAACAATGAATAAAGCGCAGTCGGCATCTGGCTACCGAGGGCACCCGATTGATTGTCCGCCAAGCAAACAAAACGCAGGTGAACCGTGCGCTGCTGGAACCGAAAGAAGGATGGGTTGTTTTCTCAAGTCAACCCCGGGGCGGTGGCCCACTGCGGCTGATTGGAGCTGGATGAGTGGTGCGCTCTGCAACATCACAGGATGTTGCACTCAGATGTTATCTGTCTGCAGACGTTCCGACTGACTTCCAATGAAAACAGGTTGCTTGACGCGATGGCTGGGAGTCACTGCCCACGCCGACTTCTGTTCTCACCGACTGTGGTGCAGAAATCCGACCAGGTGCACGAATCTTTTGCACCATGATGCCACGCTGAATTGGCCAAGTCTGAACTCTGAGGGATGACGTGATGACTCTCTTCCCCCCCCCCCCCATCTCTAACCCTATCTCTTCTGCGTGAAACAACGCAAAGTGTGGGGACGCAGACATGCTTACGGTGGTTGGCTAAGCTCATAATGCTCATAAGGCTGGTGGAATAGTGTTTGGCACCGTGCAAAGCAAAGAAAGAGAAGCAGAACAAGGAATAAGCAAAAAGCTGTAGAGACTGTAAATGAAGATGGCGATAAGGTGTCTTGCCCGAGGCCATGTTCCTGATAGTTCCTTGGATCAAGTTTACACGTTCTTAATCCTGCGAAAGGACGCTTTGCTTCCAGAGGACATAGAGATGAGGTGTACTTGGGGGGAGGGGAGGAGCTAGGAGAGAGGGGAGTGAGGGAGATGATATGAACATGTAAGGAGGCGTGTCAGCCCCAGGGGCGTGCCCACTGTTGTTTATCCTTTCCTTTCTTCCTTGTGTTGAAATCCTATCTCTCACGACTTTCTTCGTCAACAAGGGGGCGGGGCGTGGGTAAATTGTACGGTGGTGAGGAGGAAGCTAAATATTTATGACAGGGAATGAGTCGAGAGAAAGAAGAGAAGGTTAACTGTGCAGGGTTATTCCCGGTTTTTACCATAGCTCACCGAAATCCCCCCCCCTCCCTGATCTACTGGGTAAGAACAAAACAATAATATCCTGCTTGGCAGATGGAACTGCAGATTGATTTCAGCATTCAAATCCAACATGGAGAGGAGAGTTCTTCCAAATTCAGGGAGGTTCTAGGCAGGGATCCCGACTACCAACCTGCACCGAGAGAAGCCAGGGAGGCGGGGACGGGTCAAGTGTGGGACTGGTAAAAGAGAAATGGGATATCAAGTGTTCCCACTGCAGTCTGTTATCTTAAATACCTCCATGCCCCGGCTATGGTCGGCTTGATGTCAGAGGGCACACAATGGGAGAGCACACCTCCCATTGCGACTAATAATGCACATGGCGTGCTGTGGTGATGGTGACCTTGGTGATGACCACAGCCACAAAGGAATGCGTTCAGTATTAAAAGTGAATCCATCACCCTCTTCCCAAAGTTTCCCTGGTAAATCCTGGTGTTTTTTGTACCATCAGAGGGTGTATAATACATTGTGCTCCAGCTACAGAGGGTGGTTAATATGAGGTATAGCCATCTATGTAAACAAGCCTGTAATACAAGATATCAAATCGCTTCCCAAGGCCACAAGTGTACTAAGATTACACAAAGAGGATTCATGGCCAGTCAAAAAGAACAACAACAACAGCGTTTGTGCGTGCATACCAAACAATCAAACAATGACAACGTCTAATATTTAATAATAGAACGACAGAAAAGTAAATCCTTCTTGCATTTCACACCATGAGTGCCTAACCGGTATAATAAATACAGTTGAGAATGAGTCGGAAAGATGACAAGTGCTGTGGTTAGTGCTCTGCCATTTTTGGAGGTTTAAAAAGCTGCTGGGACAGTGTAGAGTGGACACGCTGGTAGCATATAAGGGGGACCTTGAGTGCCCTTTAGACATATAGAACTTTAAGAGCCCTGACTGTCCCTGGAGCAGAAAACAGCTCTTTTTTTGAGCGTCACTTCAGCAGACGAGACAAAAGGGGGAGAAAGGCACGGCACGTTGCGTGGCACGATCGGGCTGAATGATTGTCATTTATTCCCACTGCGGTCATCGTCTATTATTAGTGCATGTCTAGTGCAGACTCTCCCTTGCCAGCACCTTGCGTGGCAGATCGAGAAGGAATTGGCACTACAGCTCAACAACCTCTGCCAAATCTGTGACCAGCTTGGCCGCATTGTGAAGATAGGGTGACAGCGCCTGATGTCGTGAGAAATGCTAAGTAAACAGTTACCTCATACTGAAAAAAAGGCTTGCAACACTGCTTGGCACATCTCCCCAGTCTCCATATCCATGGTTGAAACAGTGCTTTATCTACTTTGCCATGCCGTTTTAATTAAGCTGCATTTCTGCCTGGTTTAAGATTCTTACAGATTCCATTAGTGGATATAGGATTAAGCATTGGGGCTTTTTTTTTTTTAACCGTTGGTCATAATTAACTAAACAAGCACGGCCTTCTCTTTTGCTTGACCTCCAGCTGTGGTATGTGCATAAGCTATAACGCTAACTACTTTGAATCGAGCAGTGCAAAGGGGCCTGCTGGCACAACAAGGTGCACTGCAAGCACTTTCCAAGAGAAAGTGCCATACACCTCTTCAAAGAAGACATCAATCGCATGTGGCACCTATTAAAAAGCCTTGATGCCTGTCCAAAAGGAAAGTATCGGCTTAAGCAAACAAACATAGGTTTCTCAAAATACAATAATTCTTTTACTTAATTAACCTAAAAACACATACGCACATGTCGCGAGCACACACCTGCAAACACACACCCTCAAGTCTTGGGGCCCCCTGATGTTAGAAAGACAGGCAGTTGAGGAAATGGAAGGTTGCTTGTTAAAAGTGTCTGCTGGACGTGCATGCCATTTTAAATGTGGTACATATGCATGCCATGTACATTTGAAAGTAAAAACCAAAAAACGTAAGGTGGATTGTGACATTTCTTTCATGGCCGTGGCCGTGGTGATGTAGCTTCAAAAGACAAACCTTCCAGAAGTACAGAATGCCAATCTGAGAACTATAATCTGGGACAAATCTCTATTGGCTGTGTTGTGTCCACAGGCTGCGGTCTGCACGATGCCTTCAAGTCACAACATGAGCGCTTCTTTCAGGCCAGGAATGCGCTGTCTAGGCCTGCACAAATACAAACAGGATCCATACCATCAGGCCCCTCTTGACACAACTAATTAAAAGCCAAGGGGATTTTTCCTCCCTTCTTTCACCAGGAAACCAGAGGACGAGAAGACTTTATTTTTCTTCTTCTTCTTCTTCTTCCTCATCTTTTGGTGCAAACTCTCCCTTTTCTGTCCTTTGATGTTTTAGAATCCACTTCTAAAGAGCCCTGATACCAAATAATTCCGACTTTGGCAGAGCCCAAGTCTTTATAAAATGCTCACCAGACCGTTTTGAAGGTGAATTTTGGCATGAATAACCAAGCTTCGAAAGAGAAAATTCAAAGGAGATGAGGCACGGTGAATGAATTAATTTACAAAAGGAGTGAAAATAATTTCATAAAGGAATAAAGGAATTTATTTACAGTTAAGGATTGGCCATGGCTGAAGTCAGCCATGATGGGAGAGGCCAAGTTAATTTGCATTACACTATGGGGGGAAGTGGACATGTCTGCAAGGATGCAAGACAGCTAAAGGAATCGACACAATAAAGAAGTCAGGACATTGGCATGGCGTGGCCTCAGTATCCGACTTTGTGGCTACATTGGCAATGTGAATGCTAACTACTAACACCTTTCAATTGGAGAGAGGAAGGCAGCTTTCTCTAGGTGCAAGGCCATTTATTATACAAATGCCTTTTTTGAAATGATTAATAACAATGTAAACAAGGTTATATAACATGTATATCATTTGATATTATCATTAGGACTCAATTTTCCACGAAACGCTCAACTGATGTTACGAGGGGAGAGGCGAGTACATGAGTGGCACCCTCCACCCACACCCGACCCAACCATCAACGACTGCAGAATATGCTCCACTGCCTCGACGTATCAACCAAATGCTGATATGCAGTGATTGCGGACCATCAGTCAAATGAATGTGTGTTCAGCCAGTGTCACCATCAGGCTATCGGAGTGAGTCCAGACTGTTTACATTCCAGGAACTGGAGGGGATGTGATGGTATCAGTTGGACAAAGCCCGGCGTGAGGGTGGGTGGGGTATGGTGGTGGTGGAATGGATGAGGTAGGGTGGTTGTACTCTGCAGAAGGCCAGGGTGATGGGTTAGCCCAGCTTAAATCATCCCTTGAACATGGATATCTACAGTACAATGTATGGGAACAAGCCATTTAGGCTAGTTGTTCTTAACACCAAGGCTGGTGGTGGAATGATGGAGGTAGGGTGCTTGTACTCTGTAGAAGGCCAGGGTGATGGGTTAGCCCCACTAAAGTAATCTGTTAAACATGCTACAGGACAAAGTATGGGAATAAGCCATTTTTTAGGTTCGATGTTCTCACCACCAAGGCCTTAGCTAGGTCACTCAAAAATAACTTAGTCCATTTGCCATATTCCCCAGGCCTACCCTAGCAAAGGTTTCCCCACAGATGGAGAACACTGGCTGCACTTCTGAATGGTAGCTGGTTGCGTGTTTGGGTAAATAATTAAAGTATTCAATAATGAGTGGATTAAAAAAAGACCAAAGACTTACCACTGATGACTGTCAGCACATGAAGGGTTTAGCCTCACCGCCTCCGCACCCGCTTCCTTCCCTAGAGAGGGGGAGAGACAGGACAGACCCCGTTGGATGAACCACAGTCCGTAATCCCTGTGTACCCCAAGCATTCTGGGCAGAGATTGGTCAATTCAAGGTGCTGTGCTTCCTTTTTCAAAATACAGAAGTAGGTAGAGTAAAGCCGTAGATACATTGAATGGATTTCATTTCTTTTAAAGCATGCTAATATTTCTTAGGGAAATTATGTGCTTTAGAATTATGAGCACACACAAACATGCCTTGATATAAATAATGTTGACCTGACAGCAGTATCTGAGACAGCAGTATCTGTGTCAGCAGCGTCTGGTTGGTAATTATTAAAGAGGATAGAGAAACAGGCCAATCCAGTCTGAACGAGAGTAGTCTGATCATCCAATGATGGGAAATAAAATAAACGTTGCAAAAGATTCCCAGTGAAGTTGAACCGTGCTTACCAGAAATAAACTCTAATATTCCTATTTTGCGCAGAGTGAATGAATGAATAATGTTTTCTTTTGTATAGGTTTACTTTGTTCCCACATACATTTCCTACAGTTAAAATATTATTATTGTGGAGGTAAGAAACCTGCTTTGTTTCAGTGGCCATTTCTGTCATTCTTAAATTGTTGCTTACTCTGTTGGTAAACCAAGTCAGAAGAAAATATACATCCAAAAACTATTAGGATTTATTAATATGATCTACACTGGACTCTTTCTTGAAGGACTGTTTCCATTCGTCATCATTCTCGCACCTTGCAGTGAACCTGTCTCAGCTCTAAATATGATCACAAATGTTGAGCATAATGATGTCACAATTTCCATCTCATTTAACATGTCATTGTGCTCATGGCACTGACAGGGTTTAGTTTACACAACACCTCAATTACTGATAATGATCAGATTTGGGCTGTATTTATATGGATTTATATGCTTTGCACGACGATCAACAAATATACATTTTTAAGTTGTGATTTTCAGAACATAATTTAACATGTGAACTAGTCTACGCATTTGTGGATCTCGTTGAGTTTTGTCAAATGTGTACTGCTGCTGATCTGTAAGATAAAAAGGTCTGTGAATGTGGATGCTTGCTTAGCATACACCTGTAGATGGCGATATGCAAATCACATTGCGTGTACCACAATCCACAAATATAATGTACTCGTACTTTGTAAAATCACATCAATGAAAAAAGTATTTATAATCTTGTTACCCAGAAATATTGCTAGACTAGGGTTTACAGTGTGCAGCAGTGACGTAATGTGTGTAGGATGTAAGGGGTGTCCCTTTTTTCGTAACTCTAACAAATTAGCTTTCTATTGGTTGATCCTTACGTCCTACGCCCATTACATCACTGCTGCACACTGTAAACCCTAGTCTTGCAACATCAATATGATGGCCCATGACAAAAGTTTATATGATGGCCCAGGACAAACACTAATATGATGGCCCAGGACAAAGGTATACATGATGGCCCAGGACAAAGGTATACATGATGGCCCAGGACAAACATCAATATGATGGCCCAGGACAAAGGTATACATGATGGCCCAGGACAAACATCAATATGATGGCCCAGGACAAAGGAATACATGATGGCCCAGGACAAACATCAATATGATGGCCCAGGACGAAGGTTCATATGATGGCCCAGGACAAAGGTTTATATTATGGCCCAGGATAAACATGAATATGATGGGCCAGGACAAACGTTTGTATGATGGCCCAGGACAAACTTTCATATGTTGGCCCAGGACAATACATTTATCATTAATGTGAAAAACATAATTTTACTAGCCTGTAGGTTTCTAGCAATAAATATGTACTATTCTATAAACTACTTAATAAACACTCAACATAAAAGCTGTTTTCTTGTCGTCATTTGCAAAAAAAGCTATGAAGCTATGCATTTAAAATAGCCATTGCTAGCCTCATTTTATTTAAACTCTTCTTCTCTGACTATGGCATAAAGGCGTCAGCACTTAAATCCGCATATCATCATCTAGAGGTGTATGCTATGTACGCAGCCACATTTTACAGATCAGCTGCGCTACACATTGGACAAAACTCTACGAGATCCACAAATGCATATTGACTAGTTTGTGTGCCAAATTTTGTTAAAAATATGCATTTGTGGATTGTGAAATATTTGTGTGGATATCGTTTTGCAAAGCACATAGACTAGGTCACATGTAAAATCATGTTCTGAAACCGAGTGTGGATATATTTTTTACAAGACAGACATAAAACTGTATTTGTTGATCGTGAATTAGCCGTTTGGATATCATTTTACGAAGCACAAGTACCAAATATTTGTGGATCGGGGTACATGCATTGTGAATCGTCTTCTGTGGGTTAATATCTGGTATCTGTGGCCGTCGCAGGCTTGTAATAAGGCCGTCCAATCATTTCATCACCATTGATGGCCTACCTGTCTGTCTACCTACCTACCCGGCTACCTGCGCGCACTCTGCCTGTGCACTCATTGGTCATGACCGGAGTCTTCACAAGGCTAGGCACACCTATTGCTAAAGCTAGAGAGCAAGTCCCATATTTCAGGTAGTGGCTTTGGAGGGAGGCCTGAAGGGAGGGTTGGGATTTTTTCGGTTGGACACTTTCAACTTTAAAAAAAGAATGATTTATCACAGGGTTTAACAATTTACCGATATCAAGTCAGTAAATATAATAAATTACCTTGAAGACCTCGTACTACAGTGGAGATCAAATGAAAGCGATCAAAAGCTTGGCGGAATATCACTTTTTCGATTGCAGTTGGGGCCACGAGTGGGAACGAAAGAAAGGACCACAGTCGGCTAGTTTAGAGTCTCTGCTTTAAGTTTTCAAGTATAAATGCTTCCAAGTCACTATACTTAGCATGAGTTGTACCAACAGTACACAAACAAAAACATATTAATCTCACTCGATAGCATTGTGTGATTAAACCATTACGCTTAAACACCATTAACCTCCAAGAAACATATATCTTAACTTATATCCAGTATATGTATACCCAGTGAACACTTCCTGCCCTCCATCTCATGTTTGCTCCACTAGTGTAACATCATCTGCAAACAACCTCTTACTCTATCAAAGTCTGGTGATTTTCCGCACAGAAGATTGTCAGATGGCCAAATAATGAATAGATCTTGTGCGATCATTGGTGAAACAAAACGTCTCCTCGGCATTCTTTTCATGAGAACTTGGGATAGAATGTGATTGGTTACCGCTCTCTGCCAGCGCCTTCTTCTCGTCTAGGCAGCCGGCGAGGTCATGAGCATCACAGTAGGCCCGGGCGAGTCGCCAACAAAGCGAAGCGCTGTATCCATACTGCCAATAGCGAAAAAAAGAAAAAGGTTGGTTAAAACTGCACTATGCATGCATACATCACTTTTCACACAACTGTATCACTACTGCTGCTGCTATCGCTTTTTGGTCAGAATTGGTTGAAAATGAAGTATTTAAAGAATGAAAGCCATCCATCCATCCATTTCTCATATCAAACCCAATATGTTTCACTGTAAACTGAATTTGGAGGAGGAACATGGAAGGTAAATCATTGCAGAGGGAGTGTTAGGGGTGAAGAGGACGTGATGCGAAGTGCCCCAAAAGTGGTGGAAGGAATTTTTATTTTTACCTACAATGGGCCACAGACATGAATGCGTGTGTACTCAACATACCTCCTCTTTTTTCTCCAGAAGTATATCAAGACTCTGTCTTTTGCTGCCACTGTCCCCTCGATGCAGAGCGTCAACCCTCTCCAGAAGGACGCCCAGCTGGTCCACAGACTCCTCCTCCTCCTCCTCTTCCTCCTCCTGACTCTGACCTGGATGGCTTGGTTCCTCTTCGTCAGAGTCTGTCAGCGCCGTCATATACCTGGAGAACACAATGCCATCATATGTGATGAGAAACCAATGACCAACCATCATCAGGTTGAGCCAGGTTAATTTCCTACATACCTTATCAAAGCTACAAGGTAGAAGTTTCTTTGACAAGACATTCCTCAACATCAACCCTTGAAAGAGCCAGGGAAAAACATGAATATACAGTCTATCTCCCATGCAAGTAAAACAGGGTTTGGGTGTTCTGAATCGC